>CAWUFW010020512.1:0-149262 GCA_963921515.1 Calotriton arnoldi
CCGTACAAGATGGCTGCCTGAGCTGGGGGCTCCGCCGCGCCGGAACGACTAATGAGCCGTGGGTGCGTTATTTCGCATCCCTCATAAGCGGACTCCAACGTTTTGTGAACCGGAAGATGCGGTGAGCCTGGTGAGGGGTTTCTGAATACGGAGCGCATCGCGCTTCTCGTCATTTTCGCCATCATTGCGATCCCCTCAGCGAGCCCGCCTTCTGGAATGCTGTGCTGTCGCCCTCTAGCGGTGCACACCCTCGCCATACAGCCTTTCATGGAAATGACGGCGGAACACCTCCAGAACATGGTGAGCCGTTTTTCGTTTTGATGCGTGGCACTTTTCATCAACTTTTTCGCCGAAATTCAGTGTGCTGCAGAACGGCCGCCATTTTGTTTCCACTTTGCTTCCTGAGGCCTTCTACTTTCTCCTCATAGCAGATACTGAGCATGCATTCCTCAACTGGCTGCTGAGCTTCATTGTTCCTTCTGATACAGGAGATGTTTCTCAGGTCTTACTTTTTCACAATATTAACAATATGCTAACAATTTTTCTTATGCTGACATATTTCCTATGGTGATTTCTTCATGCAACCTATGTGTCAACGCTAATATCTAAGCTACTCCTCTCCTTATCTCATACCTTTGGACTATTTTTGCGGGGGTTTTGCTTCTTGATGTCAGTCATTCGTCCGCTTAAAACTGCATAATTCTCTTTGTGGTCTTGAGGATATTTTTCTCATCTTGTCATCTTTTGAAGGAACATTACTCCCACAGCTACCACTCAACATTGTTTTACTGAATTAATATTTGTGTATGGGTAGAATACGCAAACCTCAGTTTATCTTTGTCTCTAAAAATTCTTCCATTGCGACATCTACGCTTCCTGTGTCATCTAGTTCTTCTTCACTCGCTACAGACATGGCTGGAGTGACTTCTGCTCGTAATCAGTCATCACAATCAATTCCACATAAATCTTCTCCGCCTACGACTACACCTAAAAGATTGAAGCAGGACTCTCCATCTCCAGAAAAGACATCTCCTCCCATCTCCTTGGAGTTGCTATTAGAGGAAATACGTGCCTTACGTCCGTTTGTGGAGGAGACGAATAATAAAATGCAATTTTTGGAAGAAAAGTGGTCTTCAATGGAGGGTAGGGTCTCTACAATGGAGCAAAAACTTTCGACCGTTCAAGCTGATTCTCAAAGACTTTCCTCCCTGGAGAAAGAGGTTCGCAAACTCCAGCAGCATACAGAAGACTTGGAAAATCGCAATAGGAGGAACAACTTACGAATTTATGGTCTTCCTGAAGCTTTGGAAGGTGATGATCCTGTCGCTTTTTTCACTTCCTTCTTGCCAAGATTGCTGGACATGCCTACTTCCTCCACTCTTAATATTCAAAGAGCCCACAGACTTGGTCCTCGTCCTTCGCTGTCTTCAACTTCGGTTAGGCCCCGAGGAATCATTATCCTCTTCCTGAAATTTACTGATTTGCTTTCAGTCCTTTCTGCAGCCAGAGCAAAGCGGCAACTTTCTTGGCTTGGTCAGAGAGTTTTTCTGTCTCAAGATGTCTCCAATGTTACAGCAAGCAGACGCAAAGAGTTCCTTAGTCTTCGACCTCCACTCCGCTCATTGGGAGCCCGCTATGGCCTCTTTCATCCTTGCATTTTTAAGGTGACTTTCCAAAATCATACCCAGTCTTTTGAAGATCCTGCGGAACTCAGGAAGTTCATACACTCTCACTCTTCAACTAGCATGGATACTGCTGGTCCTTCTAAGGGTTGACATGTTATAATCATTTATGTATTTTGCCTAGAGTTTTCATGCTATTAATGTATGATTTGAATATGTTTAAGAAAAAGTTGGCCTACGCTTTCTCTCAGCCGCGATATAGTTCTCGTTAACATCTTTTATGGTTAATTCCTCTTTATCTCCCTCTTTCTGTCTTCGATTATATGCTGTCCCTGCAATCCGTATCTGTTTGTGTCTTTCTATTTTGTCAAAGATATGTCTTCTAATGTTTCCTATTTTTCTCCTTTATTCGGTCCGCCTGCGTACTTTTGTTTGTTCTGGTGTGGTCCGGAGTTCCTGGTTTGGGTGGTTCGTCTTCCACGCGTCACCGCTCCCCCAGTCTTATTTTGTTCTTGTCCCCCTCAGGTATGTTTCCTCAGTCGTCCTTTTGGATATGTACTGTCTCTTCTTGTATTCTTCCTTCTCCTCGTCTTTTTCCCCCTTCCTTTCTTACCTCTTTTTCTTTTTTCCCATTGGTACCTCTTTTTATGTTTCTATCATTGCATATTTTGCTTGTTTAAATCTTTAATGTTTTTACATTCAGAGTTATCTCCTGGAACGTAAAAGGTTTTATCAATCCTATTAAAAGACAGAGAATCCTTTCCCACCTTGCCTCTTATAACCCCGATCTGGTTTTTTTACAAGAGACCCATCTTACAGAAATTGAGGCATTAAAATTAAAAAGGAGCTGGGTGGGTACGGTTTTATTCTCCCCATCTGTTAATAAAAAAAATGGTGTCATAATTTTGTGTCATAAGAAATTGAACTGTAAAGTCCTATCACAAGAAATTGACACAGAAGGTAGATGGATACTAGCTAAATTGTTAATTAATACTGTTCCTTTAACTGTTTTTAATGTTTATGGGCCTACACAATCTGACTGTTCTTTTTGGCCTCTGATTACGCAAAAGTGTATCCAATTTCAAGATGATTTTTTTATACTAGGAGGCGATTGCAATCAAGTTGTAGATCCATTTCTTGACCGTCAGTCCAAGGTTCGCTTTGTCCCACACAAGACCCATAGACACTTTCTTGATACTATCTCTCAGACACATCTCATTGACTCTTGGAGACTTTCTCACCCTGATTCTCTGGATTTCTCCTTTTTCTCTCCTCCTCATGCTTCTCTCTCTCGCCTAGACTATATCTTTCTTTCTCAATCCTTATCTCAAAATTTACTGTCTTCCTCTATTGAACCTATAGTCATTTCGGATCATGCCCCTATTGTAACAGATCTTGATTTACTCCCTCCGCATCCCAGGTCCTCTCGATGGCGTTTTAATAACTCTCTTCTTTTAGACCCTCTTTTCTCTTCCTCCTTTCGTTCCTTTGCTAATGAATTCTTTGATCTTAACTGTGATCCCAATCTCTCCCCCATATCATTTGGGACTCTTTTAAGGCCACTGCAAGAGGTTTTATCATAGACTTCGTCTCAAAAAGAAGAAGCGTTTTTTGCAACAACGAAAAGCTACTTTAGCACATATTAAGCTTCTAGAACATGAATTTTACACTTCTTCGAAAGATTCCATCTCACCAGAGTTGATACAAGCCAAACTCGCTTTTAACAAATCCACCACTGACAATGCGTCCTCTGTACTTCTTCGTAGTAGTGCCCGTTTCTATGGAGGCCGTAATAAAACAGGGAAACTTTTAGCAAATTACCTCAAAACGCGCAAAGAACGTACCCTCATAGACTCTATTTATTCCTCTAATAATTCCCTTTTGCATAAAGATCAAGAAATACTTAATGAATTTAAACTTTTTTATCAAAATCTTTATATTTCAGAGTCCCCTCCCTCCTCCTCTCTTATTAAGGCCTACCTTGATAAAATCCCTGCCCCTTCTAACCCCCATCTTAATCTTTTTGATCTTGAAACTGACCTATCCCTTAATGAACTTTCTACTGCTTTAAATGCTCTCACTAAAGGGAAAACTCCTGGCCCAGATGGATTTTCTGTTGAATTTTATTTACATTTTTCCGAGTTATTACTCCCGAAGCTCTTAACACTTTTTCATTCTTTTTATTTAACTGGTAAGACAGAGGGTTCCTTTCAGGAAGCCACAATCTGCCTCATTCCTAAAGAAGGTCGAGATCCAAAATTTTGTAAGAATTATCGTCCGATCTCCCTGGTTAATGTTGATTATAAGTTATTTGCCAAATCGCTTGCTTTACGTTTAGATCCCCTCATGCCTCACCTTATAGGTAAGGAGCAGTGCGGTTTTGTCAAGGGGAGACTTACCTCGGATAATTCCCGTCTTTTCCTCAATGTTTTAAATAAAGTTCCCTCCCTCTCCACTTCCCTGGCGGCTATCTCTGTTGACGCAGAGAAGGCCTTTGATAGAGTAGATTGGTCCTTTTTATTTGCCTCATTGCAATGGCACGGTTTTGGTCCTAAACTGATTTCACTTATCTCTTTACTTTACTCTGCTCCCAAAGCTTCGGTATTAGTCAATGGTCGAATCTCATCTTATTTTCCTCTTCAACGTGGCGTTCGTCAAGGTTGCCCTTTATCCCCTCTTCTTTTTGTCCTCGCTCTTGAACCCTTTTTATCTTCTATTCGTAATAACGATTCCATCTCCGGTTTTTCTTATGGTGACCATCAATTGAAACTTTCTGCTTATGCAGACGATATTCTTTTATTCATTTCTGCTCCGGAAACCTCTATTCCCCCTTTATTATTTGAATTTGATTCTTTTTCCCAGGTCTCTGGCTATAAAATTAATTCAGATAAGACCGAGATTCTCCCCTTACAAAATTCTGTCTTCCCCATTCCTTTTCTTCCACGGGATTTGCATGGAATAGTTCAAAAATTAAATATCTAGGCATATGGTTTTCTAATTCCATTACTTCTTCAATTAAATTAAACATGTCTGCAGTTTTATCCCGAGTTGAGAACTTACTCTCTTCCTGGAACCCTCTCTTTCTTTCTTGGTGGGGTCGATTAGATTCAATCAAAATGATGATTGCTCCAATTTTTATTTATACTCTCTCCATGCTCCCCATTCATATCCCCGCTCTTTATTTTAAACGGATCGATTCATGCCTCTCTAAATTTCTCTGGAAAAATAAAAAAGCCAGAATCGCTTTGTCTTCTCTTCGTAAGACCAGACCCAATGGTGGGGTGAACTTCCCGGATTTTCGTGTCTATCACAAATCCTTTTCCCTTCGTCATGCTTCGAGATGGATCACATCTGATTCCTCCCCCTTTACCCCACTTTGGCTCTCTATTGAACACATTTTACTATTACCCTTTTCTTTCAAGGAAATTATAACTTTTTCTGCCAAAACCTCCCTTACCTCCCTTCCCTTATTTAGACACACCTGTTCCCTTTTGAAACCCCTGGTCCAACCCACTCCTATCTCTTGCGAATCCTTCTTGGACTCCTCTATTTGGTACAACTCTCTTATTCTCCTTAACAACAGACCCGTTTTTTGGAAAGCGTGGAGACTCAAAGGAATTATCTGGGTTAAGCATCTTTTCAATGGACTTTCACCATGTTCTTTCCCTCAATTTCAGGCTTTATTCCATTGTCCCCGTTCCTTTCTACAGAAGTTTACCACTCTTATGGGGATTATTCTTGACGTTTACTACTCCCTTCCCTCTTTAACCCCAACTGGTGTCCAAAATCCTCTTCTTAAAATACTCCTCTCCCTACCCAAAGCCTCCCTTGTATACAAATTTTTCTTAGCCCCCAATCCAGACAGAACCAAATCTAAATTGGAACTTTCTTGGGAATCTGATCTGGGTTGCGAATGGAATATCGCCTTCTGGGATAAACTTTGGACCAGATCTCTCAAAATCTCTCGTTCTGCCTCTCTTACCCAATCTATGTTCTTTCTCTATCACAGACTTTATCTTACCCCTGCCTCTATAGCCCGTTTCTCCTCTTCTACTGATTCTAACTGTTGGACTTGTGGTTCCTCTAATGCTAATCTCATTCATCTTCTCTTTCTCTGTCCTTCGGTTTGTGACTTTTGGGGAAGGTTTGGTCATATATCTCCCGACTATTTAAGATCTTCATTCCTCACTCTATACCCCTCCTCTTTGTTGGCAGTCTCTCTGATTCCCTAGATCTCCCCTCACATAGTCACGGTCTTTTTGATCTCATGCTTGCTCTAGCCTTCCAACATATCTTTTTTAATTGGAAAACCCTCACAAAATTATCCATACAACACTGGTGGAATAGCCTTTGTTCCTTTCATAGACTTGATGTTGCCTTCGCCTCCTCCTGTAAACCAATGGTCAATAGAGAATTCTTCTGGTTACCCCTTACCACCTACTTAGATCAGATTGTTTTAAAAAGAACTCGCCTTTAGCCGCTGAAAACTTTAAACCCCCTTGAAAGATATTATCTCTGTTCTCTACTTCTTATCCTTGTTGACTTGATATATGATTCTAATTAATTAATAACTCATTATTTTTATTCTATATATAATATGCATTGTGATATATGATTTCCTTTTATTCCAGAGTGTTAGCAGATCCTTCTTCCCCCCTCCTCCTCCCTTCCTTCCTCCCTTTCCCTACCTTATATAAAAACTCCCAAAATGGCTTCTATTCTTCTCTTCAATGTACTAGCCAAAGCTTTTGTAATATTTCTCCTTTTATATGCTATCTTTGTAATGCTGGTATGTTATATATTTTTTTCTTCTGTTTTTATTGGTTGTTAAATAAAGCTTTTCAAACATAAAAAAAAAAGAAAGGCAAGATCTATTGCCTTTGCCAATGCTTGTCCTTTTATGATTACTACATTCTGGTTGATGGAGATCCAGCTATAGCGTACTCATGGCATTGTAGAGAAGTCCAGCATAAGTGGACTTGGCGGTGTATGGGATGCCCTGCTGCAGAGGACCTGATTTAAAGATAGAGAAGATCCCAAGTCCTGCTCTATCACCTATGGGGTTACCTGGGGATGCAGGGTCAGCGTCTCTTTTCGAGCATGGTCACGGTTCTCTGAATAGATAGATCACGGCTGACGATGCACATTATTATAGTTACTAAGAAATTAGTGAATGCCTTCTGTGGCAACACATGGGATTTTCTAGCAACCATATGAAGCTGGAAGTTCTCACTTCTGTAGATTGCATGTGCATGCTGCAGAGTGTGCTTCACAAAAATAATGGAGCAAAAATGCTACTTTTTTTGCATAAATGCTTGCAAAAATGCTACAATGTGGAGGATACTCCTCAGGAAGAGGCTCCAGATATCCCTTCTATGGCAGCCATATAGGAGATGATACAGATGGTTGTGACAGCAGCTTCGAAAGATAGAGACTATCCCACCTTACCAAAATAGCCACAAATAGAGGTTCCAGTGGATGATGAGCAAAAGGAAGAGAAGGCAACAGGGAGTATATTCAGGGAGCAGAATAAAAGGAAATCCTCCATCATATTAGGGACAACATCGTGTTCCCTGAGGTTGAATCTATTGAGGAAAATGGGTATTTCTTTTATCAATACCAGAAAAAAGAACCTGAGACTCTCCCAATACATGCTGCAATAAAAAAGTGATGGAGACCGATTGAAAAGAAATAGACAAGCATGCTTTCCCGAGGTTTCTTTCTAAAAAGGTACGCCATACAGAAATTTGCAGATGAGTTTCCAGCAATGATAAAAGTCGACCCACTAATAGCATGCCTGGTGAATCAAGGCACAATAATAGCAAAGGAAGCATCTCCATCTGACCCTGTCATTAGAAGAGTGGAGCTGGCTGTAAAGCCTTACATGGCCTCTAATTTCTAAAATCAGTAGCAACAGCCTATTCAAGTCAAGCCATTCAATCTCTGATTAAGTACACCCAAAGACTGGCAGAGGTAATGCAACATGGAGAAGGGCTTACTCCAGCATTAGCTGTATTGGAGCAGAAGGGTTGCCTATTATCATACATTCTGTACAACTTTGTGCACATCACCCTTCACAGCAGTTTTCACCACAGACTCTAGACAACAGACCTTACTCAGATCCAATAAGGCAGATGCGGTCCAGAGAAGTCTTCTGATGAAGATTTTCTTCACTGGGCAAAGCTGTTTGGAAGTGAGCTGGAGGACATACTGAAGAAATCTGCAGAAGCTGATGGCATCTGGTAAAACTACAAGGGTCACATTCTTTAGATGTAGAAGGGTGCTTGGGACGGGATTTCAGGGGGAGTCAAACCAACCTTTTGAGGAAAGGGATGTGGCCGGAGATTCCCTCCTTCAGAAAAAGCCCAGTCTCAGCAGAGTGCAGCACAACTCACCCCCAACTAAGTCAAGACTATACAGTAGAGCATCCAGTTGGGGGATCAGCTAAAAAAGTTTGCAATGGAAAGGGAGAGGTTAGTATCTGCCCTTTGTCCCAGTGGGTGGGGAGAGGGGAGAAGGACCCTCTATGGAGAGGGTGGAGGAGAACCTGAATTGTAGGATCTTAAGTTGGAATGTAGCAGGTCTTAGAACAAAAAGTAGGGAACCCAGATGGATTAATTTTCTTAAAGCCTATGATATAGTGGGTTTACAAGAGACGTGGGATAGAGGAGATAATTTCTGGCTGGACGGTTATAAATCATTTTTTGAGTCAGCGCGGCCTTCGGCCTCGGGGAGAGCAAAGGGGGGACTTTTGACTTTAATATCACTAAAGGTGATGGGAAAACATTGTTTGGTGTATACCGCTTCCACCAATTGTTTAGCTGTAGAAATTAATAATGTTAATTCTATGAAATTGTTAATAGTAAATATCTACAATTCACCGGAGGTTGGATTTTTAAATGAGCACTTAAGTAGCTTAAAAGGTTTTTTAATTAATTATAGACTCAAGCAAACCACTTCTTATTCTATTTTTATCTTGGGAGATTTTAATGTTCACTCGTGTCTGAAGGATTGTTTTGTGGGAGACTATCTTGGCCCAGAGGATGCCCTTAGTTGTCATTTTGAGCATAGCCCGCAAAGAGAATGCCTGGAGGATCTCCTGGCGGCAGTTGATTACATTGCGGGGAGTAGGATCCCTACTTTTAAGGCAAGGGGGCAGGATTCTATAATTGATTATATCTTTATTTCTCCGGTATTATCACCACAAGTTATTAAGTATGGCGCTATTTGATCTGATTATAGTGACCATAATCCTGTTACACTCGAGTTATGTAGGTCAATTGGCCTTAAAGAGAAAGAGGGACAACTACCCACTTGTATACATGTAAGGACCACAGACCAGGGACGGAGGTTAAGATGGACTAGCATAATCCCGGAGTCATTCCTTCAAGATTTAATGCATAAAGCGGAAGAGAGTTTTAATATATGCCTTAGTCCTGGAGATAAGAGCCCAGAGGTTTTATTGGCATTTGAAGAGATCTGTGCGCAGGTGGCATCGGGCCTAACAATGCCTAGTAGAAGTTATATTAATCTGGGGGAGAAATGGTTTGATAAGGAGTGCTCGAAAGCCCACCAAAAGCTTATTTCTGCCCTGAAGCAGGTTCCTAGAGATCGTACCCTTGTAGCCCAATTGAGACAGTCCTATAAATGTACGATTAATCGGCGCAAACAGGAAATCAAAGAAGAGGCTTGCAATGACCTGCTTTCGGTCGAGGTTAATAGGGATAGTGCAAGATTTTGGGCTATAGTCAATAAACCCTTTTTTACGGGACTAAATAACACGCCCTAACAATGTAATATTACGGAGGATCAGTGGTACTCCCATTTTAATACTGTTTATGGAGTATCACAGGTCGAGATGGTCTCCCCAGTTACTCCTGACCTACCCCGGGGCAATACATCATTGATTTTTATAGAAACCGAAGTGGAGGTGGCTATTGCGCAAATGACTAGCAATAATGCCCCCGGCCCCGATTGTGTCCCGGCCGACTTATATAAACTAACGCCACAGCTCTGGGCAAAAATCATAACTAATCTTCTAAATACGGCTAGTAAGCACGGATTTCCGCCATCCTGGTCTCTCTCGACCATTATCCCAGTGTTTAAAAAGGGGCAGAGAGGCGACCCAGGTTGCTCTAGACCTATTTCCCTGATTGATTCTGTGGTGAAGGTTTTAGGTAGAGTTATTTTAAATAAACTTTCTGATTGGTTGGTTGACTATGGAATTTTAACAGATTGTCAATATGGCTTTAGAAAAAGTAGAAGTACCATAGATCAATGTTTAAATCTGCACCTTTTGGCAGAGAAATATACAGTGGCGAAACAAGGTACGCTGCAGCTGGCCTTTATGGACCTGTCTTCAGCTTTTGACCTAGTAAATAGAACAAAGTTATGGTCAATATTGATGGACATGGGGATGGACCGCTGTTTAGTCTATTTTTAGCTGATCTTCATAAGGATCTTTATGCTAGGGTCAGAGTCAACCAAGATGGTAAATGCACTAAGCACTTTAAAATTGACAAAGGGGTTCGTCAGGGTTGTATTTTAGCCCCTTTGCTTTTTATACTTTATATAAATAACTTAAATACCTCCCTTAGCACTGACACTTTAGATATTCCACACATAGGGGACAGGGTTATTCCTGCTCTCCTATACGCTGATGATGCAGTTCTCTTGGCCCGCACTGCAGTTGGTCTGCAGAAACTCTTGGACTCCTTTGGATCTTTTATGCAATCCCTGGACCTTATTGTCAATAAAACCAAATCGCATACGATGACAATGGGGCAGAAGCCAAAAAAATGTAAAACTTTTTATTGTGAAGGGGTCGAGCTGTCAAGGGTCTCCTCTTTCCCCTATTTGGGAGTTTTATTCGACGAAAGAGGCTCCTGGACTCCCCAGTTAAGGGCAAAAAAATGTGTAATGTCAAGGTCCATAGCTGCCATTCAAGGTTTTGCTTCCCGATTGGGAGCGAAGCCTCTTGAAGCCTTGCTCAAAATGTATGGTTCTAAAAGCATTGCAATAGCATCGTATGGGTCTGCGAACTGGGGATATAAACCCGCAGTGGTACTTCAGCAAGTTGAAAACAAATTTATGAGATATCTCCTGGCGGTCCCCCAATCTACCTCTACTTATGCTATTCACCAAGAGCTGGGTAGTGGCTTTGTTGAGGATCAAATTGGGATGGGTCCTGTGATTTGTTGGCTAAAGACATGGATTAATACAGAATTGGGACTGAACAGAGAAATCCTTAGGGACTGCATAGCGTTGGACAATGTGGGCAAAATCCAATGGATACAATACGTTAAGTCAACGCTCGGAAAATTGGGGCGACCGGAACTCTTTGCTACTCCGGAAAAGATAGTGAAAGAGGATGTGGCATGGGTTAAAGCCCAATTCTTAAATATGCTGTCTGTAGAGAGAGAGGCATTGGAGATTGTGAAACCCACGGTGAGAGCCCATTTGCTGTTAAAGACAGTCCCACGGATAGAACCGTATCTGTCAATTGTTACAAAACCTTTTCATCGATTTCTTCTAATTAGGTTCCGTTTTAATCTTATTCATTGTCTTTTAGCAGATGTACAGGGCTGGAGCAGGGTAAAAGATCTAGGCCCCTGTACATGTGATAATTTTTCTTTGCAGGACACCATGCACTTTACAATGTTTTGTGAGCATTTTAGCCCAATGAGGAGAAAGTTTTTAAGACCCATCTTAAAGGGGAAGGGATTTGTGCAAGTCAGACCAGCCCTACTATATTTGCAGTTGTTAAATAACCCATGGGAGATTTTTAATGTTGAGAATTTTTTGGTGGCGGCAGTCAGACATAGGAAGAAAGGGTGTTAGATATTTTAAAGTGTTGATTGATTTCATACATAGATATAATTGCTTTTATCGCATGATTAATGAACTATAAGTCATTTGTTTTTATCGGTATCATTTTATTGTTTGTACGTGGTATATTATAATGAATTTAAAATGTATTAATATGTTTTTATTCACCTTTTTATGTAAATTGTTCACTGTGGTGTACTTTTACGGCTTTGGTTAGCCGAATAAAGTGGTTTGACTTGACTAGTATCAGATCAGTGGGTACAGAGGATAATCATGGAGGGTTATCAAATAATTTTTCTGTGTCCTCCTCCAGATTTTATTTTGCTTAACTATTGACCAGCAAACCCAAACGAAGAGGCAGGCTTTACAAGAAGGTATTAAAAATAGTTTCTAAAGAAGGCAATCATTTTAGTACCCTAGCAGTGTGGGGAGGAGTGTGATTCTTTTTTTTAATTAAAAAGTTATTCAGGGGAATACAGACCAGTTTTGGATCAAAAGATGTCAACTTGCACATTCTACATGCAAGATTCAAAATGATGACAGTACAGGAAATTCTTCCGTTCATCAACGAGGGGAATGTCCTGGCATCTCTCGACCTTCTCTAGATGCATATCTAAATATCCCAATCCATACACGATGGCAAAGCGGGGCAGTATTTCCAATTCCAGGTACTTCCTTTTGGTCTTTCCTCTTCTAGAGTTTCACAAAATTATTTGTCTCCTCTGATTGATGCCAATTATAATAAGGTAACTAAATAGTTTCCTTAACTGGATGACTGTCTTATTTGTTGTTGTTCATTTCCTAATGCTCTACAGCAGATAGAAATGGAACACAATCATGTGCAGTTTCACAAATTTTTACTAAACGACAAGAAACCTCACCTAACACCAACCCAAGATTTGCACTTCATTGGAGCACTCTTCAGAACAGAGATAGGCTGAGCATTCATACCAATGGACTGGAAAGGAAACTGCACACAGAAATCTTGAACCTGTGCACTTCTAAGAGTTCTATAGTGAGCCAGTGTTCGAGAGTGCAGGACCTAATTGCTTTAGCGCTGACAGTTCTACCTTGAGTGGGATTGCACATGTAACCCTTGACAAACCATACATTGTTCATTGGGACCCGATCTTGCAGGACATCGAATAAGGGATGCCATGCACATCCTTGGATTAGAGAGGTTTGATCTGGTGGCAGAGGGAAGAGAATTTAACCAAGGGTCTTCATTACCAGACTTTTCCCACAAGAGTGTTAACTATAGATGTCAGCAAGTTGCAGTGGGGTGCCACGCTAGACAATTCCTCAGTTCTAGGCAAATGGACAATGCAGGAGTCAGAAAATTCATTCTATCAGAGGGAACTCGAAGCAGTTAACTTAGTGGTTTTATTAGCTAGTGCTGTAAAACCTGACAAATTGGAGTACACAGCAGAAATGCATACAAGAAGTCATCACAAACCAGTAAAAAGTATATCTTGAGTCCAGTAATAACCATCATTTATTCTTCAAAAAGTGTCCCAATTTCACAATTGTCAATGTTGACAGAGGAACTACCAAGGAAATTTAGCAGCCAAAACGTTTTTCTTCCTCAAGGACTTTTTCAAGGTTGTTGATGCTCGAAGGGTTAGATGCCAGTAACGGAGGTCAACAGGTGAGAGAGTGTTCTTTTAGATTATATCTTCGATTATTTTTTAGTCAAATCAGGTAAGGTAAGTAATATATGAGACTGGATTTGAGATAAGTGCCCTCGTAGACGTTGAAGGCACCACAGTATGTAGAAAACATCGTGATTCAAGAGTGCGCCTTTTGTGAATTTTACTAAGAAAAGGGTGTACGCTTAACTCACAGTGTTTACAACAAACTAGCTTATCATGGCTGTATTTGTGAAATTTCTAAGACTTATGTCTATTCTACATTACCTTTGGACTTCTGCTTCCTATCTGCGGTGCTTTACGCTCTTAACTTCAACAAGAGCACTCATCTCACATTCAGGCTCAGATACTACTTACCTTACGGGATTTGACAAAAAAAATTTGAAAAGAGAAACTAAAAGAACAATCAACTACCCATTGACCTGCCATTACTAGCATTTAACCTTTTGAGTGCCTGGAGCAGGCTTCTCCATCGAGTAGCTGGTGAGCTACTGGTAGCTCTAGAGGTACCAATAAGTAGCTCTCCTGTGTAGAACCTAGCCTACTAGAAACTTTTGATTGGTTGAATTAATATATGTACATCCAAACCGAAAGCATGTATTCAATATGAAAATGTGTTTATTTTCGGAACTTGTAAAATAATGTTTGTCAAAAAATGGCTGAATTTCCTAAAAATATTTGAGTAATAAATCTTGCAGTGTTGGGAAGACTTATTACAAATATTATTACTTTGACACTATGGCTGTTCTGTATTACTCACTTAGAGGCATTCTGCATTGGCAAAGCCTTTATTACATTACCGCTGGCAATCATGCCTGAAAAACAGAGGTGATCACTGCTTGTAATCTTGCATATGGTGTCCGTTAATGTAATCTTGTCTGATGTGGTCAGTATTACAATACTAATAATATTAGTAGCTCACAGTGATTTTTGTGGAACAGATGTAGCTCTTATTACAGGAAAAATTGTAGACCCCTGGTCTGCAGCCTTGATAAAAGCTGAGAGGACAAAACACGTCAGCTGCTATATTTACTTGTTTGTTCATCTGTCAACATCGAAAATTGTGAAACCTTGACAACATTTTAATAATAAATGATTGTTACTACTGGGCTCAAGATAGACTTTTTCCTGTTTTTTTATCACTTCTTGGACGAAATTCTGTTGTCTGCTCCAATCTGTTTATATTAAGTTGTACTGTGTCACCAATCATGGTCTGCTCCGCACTTTACACCTTAGGTGGCAGGGTATTGGGGATTGTTAGAGCACCACAACTTTGAATTTGTATGCATGATACTAATTGTCTATCAATATTTCCATACAATATATGATGATGTGCAACCCTCTATAGTCACTGCTACCATTGTAAATGCTTGTAAAACCTGTTAATGTTTTGGACTTTCTATCATTGTGTTGGGCTGGGCTTGACTACATCTATACTGGGAGCCCAATGGGCTTCTGTAATAGCTTTCAGAAGCCAACAGTTGGCAGAAATTGGAGAAATTGGCGGAAATTGAGCCTTTAGAAACTAGACTTAAAAGGAGTTTTTTTCTTAAAAAGACCTATTATCCATTGATCACCCAACTTTTCAGCCTTTGGATAAGGTTTCGTTTACATTTTTTACATTATAGAAGAAGTGTTTTTGTTGACCATTTCTTCAGCAAGAAAGGTGGGGGAAATGGGTTCTCTGTTGATTCAGAAACTTTTTAAAGGATTTTTTCTGATAAGATGGTACTGTGACCTGTTGCTGTTCTAGGCATGCGGTGCTTCCGGTGTTGGTTCTGTATTTGGATACCAGGGTAGAGAACCTTTTGTATTTATTAGATGTCACAAGAGCTCTAATGATGTATTTCTCGAGAACAGAGACGCTCAGGAAGGTTGATGCTTTGTTTGTAATACTTGGTTAGGCCGGACAAGGATTAAAGGGGCATATCATGAAGCGGCAGCGATAATTATCGCTGGCCGCTCGTAGCGAGATTTTTTTTATCGCCGGCTATCGCTGGCAATTATCGCCATGCTATCGCTGTATTAACAACTCATAGCGCAATGGCGATAATTTTCCAGCGATAGCGGTGTTTTCCATGGAACAACGTTGGTTTTCCAGCGATGTTCCATGGAAAACGGCGATAACCTTGCTGATACGACCCTGTGGTCGTATCAGCATAATCCACCCCCATTGTTAGGTATAGGTAAGTCTGCATTTTTGCAGACGTTAGTTTTTGGCGAAAACCGTCGTTTTCGCCAAAAACTAACGTCTGCAAAATGAGTGGGACTCCTTGTTAATATTGCGATGTACATTTCGCGATATTTAACCAGGTAGTCCGTCAGGGGTACGCTCAGTGACGCCCACTTTGCATCTCATTAGAGATGCGAAGTTAGCGTGCTGGAAACGAGCGCTAAGTCAAGGAAACACGCGCTAGTGTGTCCTTGATGATATTGCAATAAAATTATCGCTGCTTTTCGCCCGAAAACGGACGCTAAAGCGGCGATAATTTTATCGCGGCCCCTTGATAATATGCCCCGATGTCTTCTAAATCTACTCTAAATAGGGGATTAGGCAGACAATGCTATCGGCCTATGAGTCACAGGGTAGAACTTTGGTTGCTCAGGTGGATGGCAGGTTCATGAAGGGAATGGAATGGCTGCGTTCTGGTCATCTTTTAAGGGTGCATCGATTGAAGAAAGTTGCAATGCTGAAACTTGGCATCTACTCATACCTTTATGGACCACTAAAGGTTACAGTTGGCGAGAAAGGCTTCAACCTCTTTTGCATCAGCATTGCTAAGTTCAGTAACAGATGGGTAATACGCAAAATCAACATATTTATTGATGATTTATAAAGATGTTTAATTACAGAAAACTACTGGGTGATTTCTGCACATGCTTGATGTCTTTGTCATAAAGCTAATGTATGCTTTGTTATGAGCTCATCTTGTTCTGACCTGGGTGAGGAAGACGGACGAAGAGGTAAAGCCCCTGTTAGTTACTGGTAATCTTCATTACTCCGAGTCCAGGTCTTCCTTGCCACAGTAATGCTTTCCCATCCCTCCCATCTCTGAGAAATGTTTGGCTTGAGACAATTTTGGATGAGGCTTGGTAATTCAGGAAGTAGGGATGAGCTGACTTCCTTTTTATGCAGATTACAGGAAGAAGGGGAAGTTGGCCAAATTGGAAGGAAGGGAAGCTAGTGTTTGTATTTGTTTTTTGCTTGGATATGTTCTGTTAACAGGAGCGTTCACTCATCTTGTTATGACTGTGGCAAGGAAGACCTGAACTAGGCATAATGAAGACTAACGGTAAGCAACCAGGGCATTACGCAGGCCTAGTATGGCTGCGGAAGGACTGCTGCTGATTGAGCAGGAATTGTAAGGTAGACTTGGCTATTTGCGGTTGGTCGCACATAGCTTGGATTTTAAAAAAAATACTGAACTGCAGTAGCAAAAGTAAGCACGAAATAGCCAGTCTGACTGGCTGTTTTGTCATTCGCCATCTAATCATATCACTCACTTCTTTCCCCCATCTGCATGGACAAGTTACACTTTCATGAGTAAGTGGCAGACAAGTGTTTTGTTTACCTGGCAGCAGTGATTGTAATTCAGGTGCATCCAATTTTACATCTGCTATCCTGCATTTCTTCAGCAGATCATCCCTCTCATAGGCTTACTTGAGCCAATTGAGAGATCACAGAGCAAACGTTTCAGTGAGTTTTAAAATCTCCACGAGGCAAGAAGGAAGTCATTTAAACACAATCGGTTAAAAGTGGACATAGAGCCTCCTTCCCTCCGGTGTATGTGATGAATGAATGCAAGAAGTGGAGAATGATTATTGCAGGTCCTTTGGTTTGTGGATCCCTGATTGACCCACAGTTGGAAGTCCCAGTACAAAGTGCGACTGTATTTAAAGAGTACTTAGGCAACTATATATAGAAATGTTATGTTTGTAATGGGGGTATTAAATTGAAATTTTTTTAAAGCCCAAAGTCAAAAAAATGAAGCTGAAAGTTTTATTATATCAAAGATAGAAAAAATATATAAATGCATACATTGCAATCAATATACAATGTATTGTTCAATTAATTACAAGAAGAAATATATATTGTCATTACTATATACTAATACATTCCTCTACTCATTCATCCGTCCTCATTCATCCTTCATGTTGTTTTTTTGTGTAACATGTTTCATTATTACACCTTTGTTTTGATCAATTCTTCTTATTTTGCTATATTGACATAATTTAAATCTCACATATGGAACATATTCTTCTATGATTTATACAATGACAATATATTTTACTTTGACCAATTTTCCAATGTTCTTAATCATTGTTCAATGCAGTATTCTCTCAAATTGCGAGGACTGTATGAATTTAATCTTTCTTATCCATCATGGCTTTAGGTTCCTATTTCCTACGCGCGTTTTAGCTACCATCCTTTATCAGGAAGCCATGTATAATGGAAAAAGTCCTATAAAAACATGTATAATAAGGAAAAAGAAGATAATCTGGGTAATGGTCATGTAAACCCTCCAAATTATTTCAGTAACAACTCTGTTTTGGTTTGTATGTCACGTTGTAACTGTGCTACCTTATCTCCCATAATTTGTGATCAGACAGTGTGCATCCATCCGTGACATGTTTCCAATGTGCCACATTATATCCCATATTTGTAATAAAACCATCTATAACCATGCATAATTCCACTCCCATGTCCGTGAATCACACAAATTTAAAACCAAACTCCAAGGGCAATAATATAAAAAGCAGAGAGGAGTAAAGGAAGAATTATAAAAGATCGCCAAATTACTAATAAAAACTCTAGTATATTCTTTTCATTAGTTCACTGTTAACTAGAAATGTCATGGAAAACAGAAACTGGTTCTACATAAGAAAAGGGATATGACCAAGTGTCTGTGATGTTGTTACCTATTGACACTTGATCTTGTCAAAATCCAATGGGAGTTCGTCTAATATTTATGCGCAGTTCCAACTAGGCAACAATTCCTTATGTCAAAGAAGGGCCAGGCCAAGACTGTAGCTGAGGCAAAAAAAAGACATTAAAAAAATGATGAGAAAAAAAGAGGTTATGAATGTGTACTTCCTATCTGTTAATCTCAACATGCTCCCAATGGGTTGTGTATTCGCACTTACCCCAAGGGAAAAGTGGACATAGAGCACCCTTCCCTCCGGTGTATGTGATGAATGAATGCAAGAAGTGGAGAATGATTATTGCAGGTGCTTTGGTTTGTGGATCCCTGGTTGACCCAGAGTTGGAAGGCCCAGTACAAAGTGTGACAATGTGTCTCTACCTGGGAAGGATGTGGTAAGCTGATCTGCCTTAAACCAAGCCCAGTGTGATTGACGGTACCTGCATCCTTGTGAGTGGTGTGTCCCAGAAGGGAAGTGACTCATGATAGAGTATGTAAGATTTGGAAGCTTTAGTTCTACATCCAACCTCAGAGCAGGCAAAAATAAGGCTCTTCCAAGATGCAGCCTGCAGGGCCACTGTACTCGGGCCTTGATGTTACCCATCCTAACATACCGCACAGGGAGCAGAAGATTTCACTTTGTGGAGGACCGTAATAGCCACAGGTCTCTTCCTGGAGGATAAACAGGCCATGTGGACGCAAGGGCTAGACATACTGGCTCTAGGCCTGGTCCGAGCCACTGGGGAGTAGATTCCTCTGGGTCATCTGTATCAGGGCCTTTCCTCATCAGTTGTGAGGCCCATAGGATGGGGAGTGGCCAGATGATACCAAGACCTGCTGCGTTTTGAATAGGCAAAAGTGGGCGATGCACTGTGAGCCTTACTGTATGTAGGGCTACAACCTCTGATGAGCAAGTTTAGCGCACCACAATCACACCGCAATCATACTTCAATGTCATAGAGTAGGAC
This sequence comes from Calotriton arnoldi, assembly GCA_963921515.1. Classification (NCBI taxonomy): domain Eukaryota; kingdom Metazoa; phylum Chordata; class Amphibia; order Caudata; family Salamandridae; genus Calotriton; species Calotriton arnoldi. The sequence goes on from CAWUFW010020512.1 coordinate 18,990, forward strand.
CTCTCACAGATTTGGCTCACCACCATGGCAGACGTTTCCTGCTTTCTAGAAGTATAGTCTAGTTGAAGACTGCATACCAGGAGGACCTAAGAAAGACTTCCTTCACACTTTCTCGCATGTGCTTGCTACCGTCTCACTAGTTATTGTAGAGTCATCCAAGAGTAGGTGTATGAAAACACCCAAAATATCTGCACAATGAAGGGTACTGATCACAATAATTAGACAACCTGGGCTACACAGATGACACTTATAGACACCTCCCTGTTTGGGATAGATTAAGATTACAAATAATTCCATATCACCAAGGATGGAAAGCCCCTGCTGCAAGATTTTCTTTTATAAATCACTGTTTTCTGGTGTCTTCGTTGTACCCATGTGAACCCGGACTACAACTCTCCGAATAAATTCATGTGTAGAGCAGGAAAGTTAGTGATTTTGTTCTAGGGCAGGCATTCTACTCCAAATAAAGATCACAATCAGTAACGCTAAGTAACGAGGCTGAAATGAAATGCAAAACGTTTTATCTCTCTCTGGTTTATATGTATTGGTGTCAGTGTAGAAGACATTGTATTTAGTATTATAAGTAACTTACCTCCCATCTTCCCCCTAGAACAAATTGTCTCCCTCCCTTGTGGCTACACTAATGACCTAAAACACTTGAACCTACAAGAGTGAACACTACAAAAACCTGACCTTTCCTTAGCGATCTCCCTCAGCCATGACTCGTATGATTGAGACACATGTATCACTGTCCTTCGGCACTCTAACCCAAACACTTAAGATCTGCACACAGTGACACCCCAAGAACCTATTTCGAAAGCTAAATTCTATCCACAGATTTCTGTTTGGCTCTAGCATCCACTTACCTCAGAGGGGAATACCTCACGCACACCTTCATGTTTTTTACAGTCATGATGCATAGCTCCAGAGGCTCAATAACAAGTGTGTGTCCATTGAGACCACCCCCTAACCAACTAGAGCTATCCGTCATTCACAATATATTTCGGTCTTGTTATCCACCACTCTTCAGTCGTGATCATCTAAGAGGGAAACAATGATGCTGGTGCAACCACAAGTCATTCCATGGAATACCCTGTCCTAGAGGTTCATTGATAGAGGTCCCTAAAATGCAGTCTATGGTCCTTTCACCCTGGAGGCCACCTGTGGCAAGAGTAGTGCCCTATAAAATTACAAAAAACAAGTGTAATTTTATTTGGCCCAAAAAGTGTGCATCTCTCATGGTCTAGGCATAACCACTCAGGGAACTCTGCAACAATAACCAAAAGATCTACTCTTTTCTTCATTCAGGCATACCATATACAATACTTTATGGGGCCAATCTACTTAGTTTTCCCCTGGTCTGCATCACAAAAGTGGTGAAAACCAGAACAAACTAATGATTTTGAGAAAGGAGCCCAAAAATAAAGAAAAGTAATGATAGGGCGTCTTTATGTTGCTTTGCGTCAAGGGGGAGTACTGTTGGTGGTACAAGCATGTTTCCATGTAACCACCCATGATCTTTAAAGTAAAACCATTACTACTAACATATAGAGAAAGGTACTTATGCCAAAAAACAACGCCTCTTTGAGACTGGCATTGACTTGAAGGCCTGTTTTTATTTTGCCAAAGTTTTTCAATTTTATGTGTATTGCACTGTATAGCATACACACAAAGTGGGAAAGGTGTCTAAGATGTCTAAGCATAGTATTTTGTACTGGAAGGAGCTCTTCCAGTCCAAAACATATGCGTAACATCACACACTATAGAGCAAGGGTGTGTGCGTTGGTGCAATACTACCTACAGTGCACCAGCGCAGGAGGGAAGAAAAACAGCAGGAATTCTAGCAGATATAGGACCTTTCTGCTATCTCCCTCTCTGGTTCCTGCTCTGAGTTGCATGAAAAGTTAGTAAATCTGCCCCTATATGTATTGTGTAGGTAAATTTACTTAGGCAGAGGCCCAAATTGTAAACAAATCTTTACTGTGCACACACATTTCCTGGTGCTTTCGAGTGGACCTGATGGTAGATGTGAGAAGGTGGCCTGGTATATGCTGTCCACTAATTAAAGTGGGCATCTTGAACCAGTCCACACGACCCTTATGATGTATAAGGTCAAAGATAACCTTTAGAAAGCTATCCTAGTGGTAGCTGTGGAGAGCAGCCTTCAGGCTTAATCTTGAAGGAATGTAAAGCAGCTTGTTTTACCAGAGTATCACCTCCTAAATGACTAAATGAAAGGAGAACCACACAGTAGTGATATAAAAATATGTATTTATTAATATAACACTCTCTACTAATCTCTACACGAGATTAGAACATAAAGCACACAATATTGAATCAATAGAACACTTGTAAGTAGCACAATACACAGCGGGCTCCAGGGGGAGACCGAACCATATACTAAAAAAATGGTATAACAATCACGACTTGACTAGACACAGTGCCTAGAGCACGTAGAATCACTGGGACCCCAAGGAACCACCCAAGGCAGTGACACAGGGTGCCCACGGAGGACGGGTGCAGTGAGGAAACACTACTGCGTGCTCCGTGCAACTCTATGGAAAGTCGCAGTTGGAAAGTTACTGTTTAAGTACACTTCTACGAGGACTTCAAGCAAACCCTTTGGAACATAAGAGGTTCTAGAGCCAACACACCAGTGAGTACCGAGGTGCCCGTGTTACCTATCCCAGAGGAGCAGGGTGCATAGGGGTCAAGTGGTGTCGGAAACCTCCATCGTTTTCAATGGAGAGCTGCGAAGAAGTACTGCTGCCAGGAAGGCGAAGAGTGTCCGGTGGAATCCAAGCCTGGATTCGAGGTGCGAGGAACATGAAAGCAGAGGGGACAGAGTCTGGGTCACTTCAGGAGACCAGGGGCTCGGTAGTCGAATGCCCACCGATGCCGGGTGCTTCAGGTGAGAAGTAAGGATGCTTGACTCTACAGCCACGGGGACCAGGAGATGTCGACGATGACCAAAGTCTGGAGGTGAGCTGTCCCACAAAGGATGTCGAATGCTGAGGGGTCAGTGTCTGGCTGGAGCACCAACAAGCCTTGGCAAATGCAACCCAAGCAGACAGAGGAAGCAGGTTACGGTGTGGACCAGCAAGGTCCAGGAGACTCTCCAAGCAATGGGGAGTCAGGGCACGTCTGGAGCAACCAGGGAAGCCCAAGAACAAAAAAGGTGACCCTCGCCAGGACCCACAGGCCAACGGACATGGGATCGCGAGATCTCGAGCGAATTCACAAAGCACCAGCCCACAGATCACTCGGTGAGTGGAGGCCGGATATCTTTGGTGCAAATGCTGGCCGGGATCAGGACTACACGGAGTCTAAAGCACAAGCTCAGGGATCGCCAACAAGCATATGCTTCTGCAAATGTACGCGGTGCACAGGGGTTCGGGTTGCACGGTCCCCACGAGGGATACTGGTCTCAGAATCACTGAGAGGTCAGATCAACCTCAGGGACCTTCGGGAACCCACCTCCTGTGTTGCTGAAATCTTCGGAGTCCGCAGGAGCTCTGGAGATGCAAGCCGGTCAGATGCGCTTAGGTGCCTGCTTCTGCAGGGGAGTAACTCCTTTACTCCAAGGGAGATTCTTCAGTCGTCCAGCGTCGTGCAGACAGTCGAAGTACTTGGTTTCTTCTTAGCAGAATCTTGTCCAGGTAAAATCTAAAGTCCTGTAGCCAGGTATCCCACTTTATACCCACGGGAGAGGGTTGGAAAGATTCTGTGGACCCTCCTAGGAGTGGGGCAGGACAGAGGGGTGGCTACACCCATGTCCTTTGTCCAGTTTCGCTCCAGAGCAGGAGCCAATGGCTCCCAGAACTGGTTTGAGCTGGACTATGCACAGGGACACCAAATGTGCCCCCAGTGCAGACTTTCTGGCACTCTCAGAGTGCACCCACCCAGCCCCAATACAGTAAACCCTGTCTGGGAGGTGGTCACACCTCCCCGTGACAGGATGCCTATTGTCATGCCTTCCTCTGCTCGAGCTTGGCTCAGCAGCAGGAGGGCAGAATCGTGTCTGTGGCTGGCAGCATCCATTTTGTGCTGCCCAGGTCCAGAAAGCTGGTACCAGGTAGACCGGTGACCCACAGTAGTGGTTCTAGAAGGGTGGAATCATACCTCCCACACCAGTTACTGGTGTGGAGGTATGATTCCAAGGTGTTTGACACCAAACATGACATGTTTCTAAGCAGCCGTTTTAAAGTTAGCATTTACCGCGAGGTTATAATGCAACTTAACCTATATGTCTGGCTGCATCACTGACAACCCCGGAGAATGGCCTCCGAAGGCTGCAGAGGGGCTCTGCTCATGCAGGGGCACCCTCTCACGTAAAACCCAGCACCCTGCCTTCAGGATTGATAAGGCCTGCCATAGGGGTGACTGATAGGTTTTTAAGTGTAGTGATTTAGATAGATATAGTGAACCTATATCTAAGTAAGTGGTGCAAGCACCAGCTTACACAGGCTGCTGTAGTAGACCTGTTGTGTCATTTTGAATTGCCTCTCATGGGTGGCATAATACATGCTTCAGCCCATGGGAGGCCTCTGTAGTACCTATGCCCTGGGTACATGGTGTACCATATACTAGGGACTTATAAGGGTACCCCAGTATTCAATCTGGAGTGTACCTAAGTCATTTACACAACCAATTTAGGGAGAAAGCAGATAGACTGGGGCCCTGATTAGCAGGATCCCAGTCTGACTAGTCAAAAACCAGCAAAACACCAGGAAAAAAATGGGGGCAACTATGCAGTCAGATCCTACCTTCCTACAGTAAATTCCTACAAATAGATGTACGACTGGAAAAGTGGAGAGTGGGGGCTCAGAGGGTGGGTTGTAGGAGTGCAGTGAAGTGGGGAAAAGGGAGGACGTAGCTTATGTTAGATAGAAGGCAATGTGTGAGGATAGAGGTTTTTTTATTAAACCAGGTGGCTCTTCAGCTTCCCCAAAAAAGCATCATGTCTTTGTTTAAGAGGCAGATTTTATAGATAAAGTTGGACTGACTTATTTGGAATGATAAGGTGAAGGAGGAAGCTGTTCTGGGTGAGGAAGCTAGCGCCAGAATTGCGAATTTATTGGTTTATTGGAAGAAAAAGATACAAATTGTGGTTTCATGGCCCCAGTTCATAATATTTTTAATTACTGATTGACTACTAATCTCCGGACAAGCTGGAGTCCTTGTTGCACAGTAACAGTATGTGTTAGGTGGCAGGATCGGACAGGGACAGGAAATCGGCCAGGGCACAAAATAATAGTGTTCCTCGTTAGTAATTTAGGTAGCTAAAAAGTGGCTCATGTTTGCAAATTAGGGTAGACAACCGGTATAAGTGCTTTGCGAGGTATGGCAGGCTGCATGGTTTTGGGCATGATGCAAGTAATGTCTTAATATCAGGGAAATCAACACTAAAACCCAGCCGGGAAACCATAATGTAGGCTCACAAACAGCCCCAAAAATGGGCCAGAAACATACCTGTCAGACCAGCCTGATGGGCACTGCCTGAATGCCCTGTATGCCATTCCGACACTGATAGTTGGAAAACTTTAGGGAGCCGCAGTGAGAATACATGCCAATATGCTGATGGAAAGGCATCACAGCCTTAACTTATCCTATATAATCCCATTTTCACCTCCTTATCACGTTGCTTTCAAGATGAGGAGCTGCCAAAACCGGTAAAAGTGTCAATTTATTCAACTGACTGAAACAACAAACAAACAAGCAAACAAACAAACAAACAATGCGTGGGACCAGCAGCATTACAGCAGACTGGGTGTTGAACGCACTAGATGTATATATGTATACCTACAGTGTTTGTCAACACCACTGTGTATCTCCTTTGTCCTGGTATGATGCTGCATCTAATGCTTTGTGGTCTCTTCAGCTATCAGGCTGGACGCCCGAAAGTGAGTAGTTACAGGGGCCACAGAACTCTCTAAACAAGAGTGGAATCAGGACCCCTATCAATCAGAAATAAAGGTATTCTGCTCTCAAAAGAAAGTTGAGGGGCACTTCAGCTTCTTTGACTCTCTGAGCAGACTTGGAAGAGCAGATTAAGACTTACCTCAGTAAAGGGTGTCTGGGGTGTGGCACTACACAGTGTATCACAGCAAGCAATAATGTATAACTATCCTGCCAAGGGTTGGTTGTGTAAACACAGGGGGCCTCATTTACAATATTTTGACACATGGCTCCGCAGCAAGCCTTCCTGCTGCACTACCATGCTTCAAAAGAAAAGGGCAGGAATGTGCTGTATCTGCAAGATACCATATTTATTGATTTATTCAAAAATAAAGGTACCAATGTTCTGATTTCATTAGCCCTTGTGGTTTATTTCACTTTTCTTGTTTTCTTTTTCAAAAAAATGTTTTTTTCATTAAGGCATGTCTCAAGGGCAACACTTAGTTTTGAAAACACAAAATACAAACAAACATTACACAATTGATACACATGAATTACCAAACAACATATAATTACCTACTGAGATATTCATATACATAAACAACATCAAATATTTCTTTGACCTGTCCTTCATTAACACATTAACACTAGGCGGATTGTTCACTTTATGTTATGTATAGTGTGTCCTGCCAATGTGTATTGCCCCGGGGTCGCTAATTTTTAATGTAGTCAAGGAGAGAGTAGCTACAATTCTAGATCCCTCTCAGACACTGATGATGCGACTGTTCTTTCCCAAGGGCATGGGTCAACGTGTTTTAAGATAGTCCACAGAGAGTGCACAGGAGCTTGCAGTGCCGAGGCTGGAACAAATTTGGGAGTGACAGAGCCACATTTATATTGCAGCTGGGTGTTAGCTGTGGCAAGGGCTGAAATGATGCACCTACTAACCGAAGGTGGATGGCAGTGAGGATACTGTAACACTGGTGGGTGAACTGGAGCCCGTAAAAAATGTAACCGCTTCTCACACATTGCGACACATGGGCCAGAATTAGGAGGGCTCCCAGCTCGGAGAATCCTCTGTGGGTGTTTCACTTTAACCCTGCACTCGTTGTCCCTAACAAGACATGCTAAGGCCATGTCAGCTTGGATCTCAATTCCAGATTGAGTTAGTTGGAGCTCTGGCCATTGACTCTTTCTCCATCATTTCATAAATACTACAGTAGCCGTGATAGTGCCATGACCTGGAACAGGAAAGGGAGGGCAGGGCTAAAACTGCACAGTTCTCAGCCGCTTCTCTTTCCTCCCTCCATGCTAACCCCTATCCCCACCCCCTAAATACCAATGATTTTCTTCTCCTCAGAACAGAAAGGTCTATGAAATGTCAGGCTTTACATGATATCAATAACAACTTAGCGGTTCTCTCTGTATAATGTTATCATGGTTAAAGACCAAGGTAGGGGCTCAAGTCTGTTGTGTTGCAGAGGTAAGGGCAATGGGCAAAGTTGGTAGGTCCGTTGATATTTGGAACAAGTACACCGATAAATGTATTTTAATATATTTTTCACTACAGTAGTCTCTTAGGAGTGTTCTCACTGCGAGGATAATGAGTGGTTAGAACATGCCCTGGTTCTAGATCCTTTGCCTCAGAGAAGATCAGCCCTTTGTGTCTGGGCAGTGCATCCCTCTCTAAGCAGCAGACTGAAAAGTCTCTAGCACTGGAAGGGGAAGTACATGCCCTAAGAGGTGTGAGGCTGTGCTGACCCTATGATGGTTTTTGCTGGACATGTTGTTGTAGTAACCTGGGCACATGATGACTGAGAAGAGAGCGAAAGAGACAACATGTCCAGTGATGTTATTAGGGATTGAATGTCATGTGCTATTAATTCCTAATACTTCCAGTGATGTCATCAGTGTCAAAGTCAATGACATCACTTCCTGTGATACCATCCACAGCGAAGATCTCTTGATGTCCCTTCCACCACCCTGGGCATTTTTGATAAATTGACGCTTGTGGTTCCTGTTCTTAAATCATTTCAAATACTCACACTCTTCATTAAAAAGATGTGCTGTGGCCTTGCTATTTGCGGATGCAGAACTCAGTTGGTGTTTGGGGACCTCTCTACTAGGTAAGGGGAGCGGCAGCAGGGTAAGCAAGCATACCTTCTGCAAGGCACTGGCTTACTCTCAAGCATGTTGAAGTGGTACAGTCCTGGAACAAGGGCTGCCACAGGTCCACGTTCAGAAAAATGTCCATCATGTGTTCACCAAGTGGAAAGCTGGCATAAGTTTGATGTCTAATCTCAGTAAATGGAGTTCTACAAATTAGAAATGCGAGAGAAACCCATCCAGGGCAAGTGCCTTTGTGTGTCACAAGTGTGTTTGCTATGGTGTGCCCACCCATCACTAGTCTTCCAAACACCTATGGCTCTACACAAGCTAAAGTACACTGACCATAGAGCAAGAGCACAGCAAATGCAAGCTTTCTACCTCCTGTAACTCCCCAATACCATGTCCCATTTTAGGAGAACCCTTTAGACTCAAAGGAATCGATCACAAGACATTTTTGGTATTGGTGGTAGGCAGGCAGTGTTTGTCCCAAGCACCTTTATGCCACCTTTTTATAAAAGCCGCTTTTTGGATGTGGCAACTTGTGATGTGATTATTTGTGCATATTTGTTGAGCTGCATTTTGTTGTGGCAGTATAGTGGGGCATATTATCAAGGCGGCGTTAAAGAATTATCGCCGCTTTGGCGTCCGTTTTCGGACGAAAAGCGGCGATAATTTTATCGCCTAATTAACAAGGACACGCTAGCGCGTGATTCCTTGAATTAGCGTCCGTTTTCTGCACGCCTCCCATCGCATCGCTAATGAGATGCAAAGGAGGCGTGCCTGTGAAAACAACATGGGGAAATATCGCTAACCCAGGTATCGCCATATTAACAACGTGGGTTAGCGATATTTTAAATCGCGTTAAGTATGCCTTAACGCAGGAATTTAACGTCTGCTAAATTCCTGACTAAGGCATACCTAACATGGGGTTGGATTGTGTGGCTAAGACCACAGGCCCTATTCACAAGATTATCGCCGTTTTTCCATGGAACATCGATGAAAAACCAGCGATGTTCCATGGAAAACACCGCTATCACTGGAAAATTATCGCCTTTGCGCTAAGCGTTGTTAATACAGCGCTAGCATGGCGATAATTTTCAGCGATAGCCGGCGATACTATTCCCCACGCTAAGAGCGGTCAGCGATAATTATCGCTGCCGCTTGATAATATGCCCCAGTGTTTTTCGTGCTGTATTATTGCATTGAATTTTTGTTACCTAACTGCTATTGTGACGTTGAGTCGTGTTACATTTTTATTGTGTTCTTCTTTTGCTGTATGTTATGTCCTGCTCTATAATTACTGCAGAAATGTTAACAAATGCTGCTACATCATCAGCCAAAAGCAGTACATTCTGTGAAAGTTCCACTGACAAACAACCAGCGACCACTGTCTGATATGATGAGCTACAGTCGCTCCAACTTTTCAACTGCCAAAGATACCTGTCAACCCAAAATTGGGCATTAACCATGTCTTAAATTATCACTTTGCGTGCTCACATAGTTGATATGCCCATAGGGTTGGTGCATTATTGATACGCCCATACAGTGGGTGCATTATCGATATGCCCATAGGGCGAGCATATTAATGATATGCTAATAGGGTGAGCGCATTATTGATACACCCAGAGGGTTGGCGCATTATTGATACGCCCATAGGGTTGCATTATTGATACTCCCACAGGGTGGGCGCATTATTGATACACCCAAAGGGTGGGCGCATTATTGATATGTCCACAGGGTGGGAGCATTATTGATATGCCCACAGGGTGGGAGCATTATTGATACGCCCAAAGGGTGGGCGCATTATTGATACTCCTATAGGGTGGACGCATTATTGATACACCCACAGGGTGGGCGCATTATTGATACGCCCACAGGGTGGGAGCATTATTGATACTCCCAAAGGGTGGGCGCATTATTGATACTCCCATAGGGTGGACGCATTATTGATACACCCACAGGGTGGGCACATTATTGGTACGCCCATAGGGTGGAAGCATTATTGATACGCACACAGGGTGGGAGCATTATTGATGCGTCCATAGGGTGGGTGCATTATTGATACATCCATAGGGTCGGTGCATTATTGATACTCCCATAGGGTAGACACATTATTGATACACCCACAGGGTGGGCGTATTATTGATACTCCCATAGGGTGGGCACATTATTGATACACCCAGAGGGTGCAAGCATTATTGATACGCCCAAAGGGTGGGCGCATTATTGATACACCCACAGGGTGGGCGCATTATTGGTACGCCCATAGGGTGGAAGCATTATTGATACGCACACAGGGTGGGAGCATTATTGATGCGTCCATAGGGTGGGTGCATTATTGATACACCCGTAGGGTCGGTGCATTATTGATACTCCCATAGGGTAGATGCATTATTGATACACCCACAGAGTGGGCGTATTATTGATACGCCCATAGGGTGGAAGCATTATTGATACGCCCATAGGGTGGAAGCATTATTAATACGCCCAAAGGGTGGGCGCATTATTGATACGCCCATAGGGTGGGCGCATTATTGATACGCCCATACGGTGGGCGCATTATTGATATGCCCATAGGGTGGGTGCAGTTTCAGCAGCCTAGAACACTGAACTTGCTTGCTCTCTCCTTTCCATATCTCTGTTACCCCTCTCCAGCGTCTGACACCTCCAGCACTTTGAAGGGGCTGCCTCGGCCTGAGCTCTATACAAATTAACACAAATATCATCATAGAAAGGAAAAGAAAAGAAAATGAAAGAAAAAGCAAAATGTTCTATGAAATGGGACTTAGTGGAATAATTATCTCCTGGTACGCCCTGCACGGTTCCCAGTCCAGCGATCTTAATGAGGATACGAATTTTCTGACTGGTTTCTTTAATTCCGCTCCCCTCACTCCAAAAATACCAACAGGGTGATCATCGCTTGCCTGTAAACAAACCATAAACCAACAGAATGCACAAACACGAGTACTTGCTCCAGGGCCGTGCCAGTACTATGAGCCAAGGGGGAGCCATAGCCCTCCAGAAGCGGTCTCACCGTCTGACTGGAGAGTGCAAAGAACACGGTAAGTGCAGCCCAGGGAGACGCAAGTATCCGCACATCATTTTAGGCCATTTCCAGATAAAATCTTACTCTGAGTCACGATGCACAAGTAAATAGAATCCAGACCTTTTCACTTTCCTCGGTTGGTAATGAAAAAGAGATAGACTGATAATTCAAAAAAACAAGCAACATTACACACATCTTTGTGAAAGTGGACTCATATTTTTTATCTTAGAACTAAATCACAATTTATTTGTAGACAACCTACTGAGGAATATCCTTTGCTGGAGCCAAAGCGAGGCAAACACGCAGCCTTTAGAGGCGCTGACCCACCACATTATCATGACTTCGCTCCTCTTGGGCAGCAGGATGTCACGAAAAATCCATCTGTATTTTTGATGGTTTGAGTAGCTTCAACATGGCGACTTTAGGCTTTCGGAAGTCATGCCCTCAGCAGTACAATATGTTTCTGACATGGACATCACAGATATAACTGGAAATCAATAAAACACAGAGAAGCAATGCACGTGCAAGCCCCAGGGTCGTTTGGGGGACGTGCGTCAAGCAGATTCTGTCACTAAAATGTGGCCGCGCTGCACACACAGACTTGTCACGCCACGTTGGCTTTCATTTTTACAAGGGCCTGAGCTACAATTTGCTTTGTTTAATTAAAATATGTTTAGCCTAACAGTCATCAGATTTGGATTATCCAGTTCCTGATGTTCCATTTTTTGGGCCAAACGATTGTTCCGTGAAATATCCAGAAACAACAATAACCTTTCGCAAATAATCTGTGTTTCTCAGTAAAATGCAAAATTTCCAGTAGCGCTCAGGGTTGAAAGCTGCATTCAGGGAAAGGAGGGCGGCTCCTCCAGCTCCTGCAGTGCATGGATGCCCCATCCTTCGCCTCCCCCTCCCAAGGGCATTACGAATCCGCATGGTGATCAGTTTAAGCGACATTCAACTTTATCTTCACCAAAGTTTGCATGAAGACCCTATGGGGCTTATTTACAACCCCCTTGCGCCACTTTTGCGTCATTTTCAACATGGGAAAAGTGACGCAAAAGTGGCGCAAGGGGCTTGTAAATCAGCCCCTATATTTGCTAAGACACTTGCCCTTTACATCCTGACTGACACTACCACACGCTGTTTCCTCACCTCGCTTTGCCACAGAGGGAGGATAGGAAAGGAGAGAATGGAAGGCATGGCTGCCCCGTCATACTTAAGGCACACCATTTCTTCTACACATTCAGGGCATATTTATGACCTCAGTTGCGTCGCGCTTGCACCACGCGACGTGGTAAATGCGCGACATGACTGAAAAATGAGATTTATGAAGCCACGCAAGGCCACTTTGCGTGGCCCTGAGTGGCTTCATAAATCTTGAGTAAAGCAACGCAGAGCAAATCGATTTGTTGCCTTACTCTGCGCTATGGAGGCGAGCCATGGGCGTTGCGTGAGTGTTTCCGCGCAACTCTCATGGTTTTTGATGCACTCCCAGATTTACCAGAATTGGTAAACCTAGGAATGCGCTAAAAAGATACAACTTCCCAGGTGAGGCGTCACAAGGAGAAATATCTTTATTTCTCCTCGTTACTTCCTCTTTCTATGTGTTCTGTATTGTGCACCGCACATAGACAGAGGAATAGAAGGCGCTCCTTCTTGCACAAGACCAATTCTCCTTACAACGCAGGCACCCTGGCACCGTGGTGCAACAGTGCGTGCATTGGCGCTAGGCAGTCAGAACGTCTACAGCGCAGGGGAAAAGGCAGCAATGCTCAGTATTCTTTTAAATATGGAGAATTCCTGCCCTCTCCCTGTCACGCAGCACAACAAGGTGACTTGCTGCGCTGCACTGCATGACAATGTCATAAATATGCCCCTCGGTGACACCAAGAAAGTCTGTATTCCTATTGGTGTCATTCATTAATATGGGCAGGGGTACATTTTATGGTGAGTAATATGGGTAATTCTTATGAGAATTTGTTTTTTGAAAATTGCAGGTCGGTAATGGTCTGTGTGAAAATTGTACACGGTATTCCCTTACGTATAAAACGCACAAGGGATACAAGCTCAAGGTATTGGCCATACAGTTCTTAAAGTCAATCGATGAAGTGATAGGTGGCAATAGCACACATCCAGTTTAGAGGTTCCCTCAAAACATTTGATGCTCAAACGAGGTCTCCAGTGAGCCGAATTATGCAATCAGCGTAACATAATGACAACAGAAATGAATGTGTGGGACGCATAACTCAATAATTGAGTTTACATGAGATGACACAAAAAAAATTGGGCACATTTGTATTCATTAATCAATTCAGCATTAACCAAGAATAATGAGCTGTGTTGCGGAGATTTAGTGGCAGCCTTGGTGTGCTTGGGTGTTTGTGCATACATCATGTGCAAATGAATGACTCAATTACTTAACAGGTAATCTTCTGTGTCCAGGTCTTTCTTGTCCTCGCCCTTACATTTTGAGGTCACTGCCTCAACACAGCCACCGTATTCTAAATATTTCTTCTTAGACAAAAGACTTTCTAACCCGCCACTGTGCTTTTAGTCTTTTTTCTTGTTAATTCTAGACTCCCATAACTCTATTCCACCAACACACTTCCTGTAGTACTCAGGCATGTAATATGAGAAGGAAGAAAAGAAAAGGAAGGACTGGAATGAGGAAGACTCGGAGTAATGGAGATTACCATTTAAACCTAGCCTTTCACCAAGTAGAATGCTCTTACATTACTTTAGGTAGCAGAATTCGTGACATGTAATAAGCTCAGCCAATAGCAGGCAGAGCCCATCTTAGAACAGAGGAGCTAGAATAATTCTTTCCATTACCACTTGGACAGAATGTCTCAAAGGCAGCTTCCTACCTACGAAAGTGCTTAATACTCTGGCTATAAATAACAGCCCTAAAAGCATAAAGGGTGTGTAATCCCTCGTTCTGTCATTTTTAGGATTAGGAAAAAAGGTAGGTTATACAACATTGTGTTCTCCTTGCAACATAGAAGCAAACTTGGAATAAAAGAAGGACAAGGCCGTAACATTATACAATCTGGCAGGATTTTCAGACGAGGCGAAGAAACAACGAAAGCAGCCAACTCGCCAAGTCTGTTTGTGCAGGTGACATCCCTAGAAAAGAGACGTTGAAGGCCAAATAGAAAGGGAGACTTACTCCAGAGGATCAAACTGAGGCTTCTGTAATGCTTCCAGGATGCTGTTCAGTACCCATGAACGTAGCAGAGGGCCACACATGTGTGTTCGGCTATGGATACTCTTAATGAGTCAATAGATGCCAAAACAGACATGTGACCCCAAAGCAGGTCTACATGCTCTAGAGGCCAATGACAGTTCAAAGTGGATGACCTTCAGATAAGTCACCCCTTAAAAAATAAAAAATCTAGAAGTCGTCAGAGGAAAGTGAAGAACAACCGCACTGGTGACACAAGTTATCAAAATGAGTCAGTGATGAGAATATTTGGCAGAAAAAAAGGCTATATAGAATACTGGAAATACTCAGCAGCAACGGCTGAACAATATATGTGCTGGAGCCCAGGCTTTTCAATTTCTAGTCCACCAGTCGTAATAATAAAAATATCATGGAAGAAGCTGGAAGCACTGGACTCCACAGGGGAGCCAAATTTAGAGAAATACACAGTGAAGGCCCCACCACCAACGAGCCTCTAACCATGTGGAAAGCAAGGGTGCTGGGGTCAATGAATCATTAACACAAAATCTTTGACACTTCCTCCTCCCGAATCGTCCTCAACATCTTTGGAGGAAGCGGGGACTGGCGGAAATACATATAACAGACCATAAGGCAACATGAAGGGGAGAACATCCACCGCTGTTTCTACCTTTAAATAAGTGAGGACAATAGACAGTATCTTTCCTGCATGCAGAAAGATCAAGCAAAGGGTTTTGCCACTTCCAACAGATGTAGTTTGAATACCACAGAGGAGGTCTAAATTAGTGGAACTGACTTCAGACTGTCATTTCCTGTAATGTAAACTTCATATAATGAAACTATGTGGTTTTTGCCCAGGAGCACAGATCCTGAATAGTATTGGAATAGACATGCACAGTTGGCCCTCCTCTTGATAGTTGATATTTGCATGTGCCACCTGGTTGCCTTTCTCACTAGAGCCAAAATGACTCCAGAACAGAGGAATAAATGACAGAATAGCTCTCCAAATGCTGTCATTTTTCCTCTAATGGAAAGATTAACTGGCTTTCTAGGGAACCACAAAACTTGAATAGAGTTCTCCTCAGAGAAACAGTTAGTTTGGTAGGATATAAGTGCCCCATTGTCACAATGTGTTCTTCCATCAACAATTAAGCAATTGTAGAGCAGATTTCTAGTGACAGAGGAATGCAGGCCCGTGATACCAATGTTGTAGGAGAAACTGTACCATCAGATGTTGTGAATTGTCTACAGACCCTTCCTTTTTGATTTAGCCTTACTTGGGATGTCTTACTAGAGATGTGGTTCCTGTGTACTGCATTTGACCCAGGGAGAGGAGGGCCAATTCCAGGCCTAAGTTTGCTAGTGTTCTCCATAATCTGTCCCTTGGTACAGTTAGCGCCCAAGGATTGGCAAAATTTAGGGCATTAAACCAAACAACCTAACTCACAGCTTGGACCCTCAAAATCAGGATGGCGCTTGACAGGTCAGATGGACCTTTGCCACTGTGTTGCGAATGGAGCAAGGACAAAAGCACAGGTCATACATATCATCAACTGTCAGGCTCAATATTTATCAGTCAATGACGAAAAGTTGTAGAAGTTTCCAAAACCTTTATTTATCTTTAAAGGATTAGTATGGTTTTGTCATCTTTATTCCAGTTAGTTCAGATTACAGAAATATTGAATAAAAGATTGATTAGTGACAGCATAAATCAAACAGAGTGTGCCATAAAGGAGATTTGTCACCAAACTAGCTAAAGAGCCTAACCTACTCTAATTAAAAAACCCATGAAGAGTTCTTTCTAGAAAAGAACAGGATTTCGAAGCATAGATAAAGTCTTGAACTTCCCATAAAGGGACGTTCTGGAAACTCACTCGAGACCCCCACAGCTGAAGTAGCAACCGTTGAAATATCAGTGATAGAGGAATGATCGTTGCAGTATCATTGATCAAGAGGATTTAGGATAAAGGAAGGTAAAGTCACTGTCAGCAGTAGCTTCCAGCAACAAGGAGCGAGGTAGAAGAGTCTCCATAGAGCGACTCTCTCTGAAAGGCATCAAAAGTGTTTCTCCTCTGAGTCTCTATATCTTTCTAAGTAGGAACACTCAAATATAGTATAGAAATACATAATAATGTATCAAAAATCAGTAGGTGTAGGAGGCTCTCATCCAATGAGAACTGATCATCTGATGGTGTTGTCAACATCCGTAGCTTCTCCTCTCGGTTACCACGGTAAACATTCATGCTGGTACATAGTTGAACAAGTGTTACAAGTTTTGAAACATGGAGGAAAGTTCTCATGAGAACCTTCTTACCTAAGCTAATAGCTGTGTTAATGTCCCATTGTGAATACATAGGGCTAGTCAAATGCAATGAAACAAAACTATTGACAATGTCCTGGCTAAGCATACATACAATATATCTAAATTATTCTTCATTCTAACAGTGCATTCATTGTGAATTCACAGCGAAGTTCATAGTTAAGACAAGATGAAGATGATCTAATATGGTGTGATGAAGCAAAAGGACATAAACTTCAAGTCAGCACATTCTTTAGCAGGATGTTGGTGCTAGGCAAAATTATAAATAAATGTGTATTTAACTGTGAGCAAGAGTCGAAAGAAAATATGGCTTGTGCCTAGTTACAGAAGTACATTGAGAAAGATAGCTTACTACATTTTCTTCATAAAAATTTTTCCTAAACGTTTAGAGCAAGAACATTTCCCTATGTGTGATTTTTCAATGCAAAATCGTTTCTGCAAGGTTTGAACACATTCTAAAGTGCAATTTGAAACATGCTTTTAACATTTATTTCTTACAGTACTAGGCTGAAGACTTCTTGAAAGTCCAGGAAAGCTACACTGTGATATTTTTGACTGTGCTGTATTTGTGGGCTGTGTGTTAGAAAATGAAGACATTTTCTATGGTTGAGAGCCCTTGGCTGAATCCGCCTTGGATTGGATTAAGTATATTGTATTCTCCAATACAATCTTCCATATTAATTAGGATAATTTTATAGCATGAAAAGAAGACTCCTTGATAAATTGGGGAAAGGTGCACATAGATAATTGGCTGGATGCTAGGGGTAAGTAAAGAATGCCCCTGTATACCATTTCCCTGGTGAGAGTAGGGGGTTAGGGTGAATTGAAGAACAATTTTCACAAAAATGACTTCTACTTGAAGTTTAATTCATGAAATTGCCAGAATGGCTCTGAATGCCCATCTGTTTACCAATATAGTAAGTAGTGTGGGGGAGATTGAGGGATGCATTGTTACATGCACATGCATCACCAATCATTATTTATAATTAAGGTAACAAAGGGGACAAAAGGGGGCGGAGCTTGCTCGCAGCGGAGTTGGCCGCCTGAGCTGAGAGCTCCCCAACGCCATCAAACTATCCTGAATTTATCCGGCATCTGTGCAGTATAATCGGCCTGACTTCGCCGGCTGTTGTTGTCGGGGGGCCCGGGAGTACTGTGAGCTGACTCCATACCCTAAACTCCTGTGCACGGCCGTGCAGGCTGCCGCGATACACTGGGGCCTTAACTGTGGCTGTGATCCCCGGCCTGTTGTGGCGGAGGTGGGGGCCGATTGAGACCCGGCGGCCTCGCTGCTCCCGAGCGCGCCAGGCATCGGAGGAGAGGTGGTGCGCACACACTGAGCAGGTGCTGGCTGCGGTGGGCTCTGGCCACTTGAAGTGGATGTGAAGTGTGATTCCTGCAGCCGGCGAGCGAGTATACGCAGGAGACCCCGGAGAGCGGACCGGAGGAACTACAGACGTCCCAGAACCTAGCACGGCCCTGACGGAGGCCTTGCGTCGTACGGGACCGCGAGAAGGCTACTCACAGTCGACGGCCCCTGGATGCAAACGGCGGCGGAATTTCGGACACGCAGGCACCTGGGGCGCAGTGAGTACACTGAGGGAAGGTAGATACTGTGACGACGCGGCGGGGTCGCCGGCCATCTTAGCGTCCCGGGCGTATTGAGATCTATCTGGTGATAACGCGTTCCTGTGAGAGACACAGTGACATACGCTCTTGAGACCGTTGCGGGTCTGGGAGAGTGTGGAAGAACAGACAGCCCCCCTGATCCTATTGGCATAGAGAGTATGCCACAGTGAGCGAGTGCATGGAGGAGGCTTGCCGCCTGCTATATCCTTGGGGGTGAAATTGGTGACTGCGATGCCGTCTTGAGTGGTGGGCTGCGCTACAGGATCTGCAGGGTGCACCGCCTGGCACCACTAGCACAGTGATAGCCCGTCATATGGTATTCTGGGGGAGGCTCGACCCGCACGCCTATGGGGGGCCCCCTGTGGTGAAGAGCTGGAGGAACGAAGTTTGTGGGACTTCTTCTCCCTAACAGAGCCACAGTGCGGGGCTGCTTGCTGCGCGGGTTGGCGGTGAACACGTGTAGGTGCACCAGATCTATCCCCGATAAGGCTGCACAGTAAGCAGCGACAGAGCGCTGAGGTGGTCCAGGGGATTAATAGTCAGCACTACGAGGGGGCCAGTGACTATACCTCTGAGGAGCAGTGCATCTACGGGGTGGCGGCGCTATTGGCTGGCTCCGGTCCCTACATTGGATGGTGGTTGTTACTGGCGGCTCAAGCGGAACATTGAGGAGATTCGCACACCGGTGGCTGCCTATCTCGGCGCTTAGGAGATACACGCCCTGGTTGTAGCGGTGCACGGATAACGATGGGTAGAGTTGATAAAACGCAGCCCAAACTCATGTTTGACCAACGGAAAGCTGAAGTGCGGGAAAACGCCGCTGATGACGGGGACAACCCGCCAGATCAGGTGCAGAAAGAAGCGGACGGTGACATTCGTACCATGCTGGTCGCCATGGAAAAAGGTTTGCAGAGTAGCCTCTCGGTCCTGGACACTAAATTAGACTCCCTATCGTACCGGATGGATAGAATGTCTGAGCGAATGGATAAACATGCAGAGCGGTTGGACATGACGGAACGCAGGGTCGCAGAGGTGGAAGAAGCACAGACGTCAATGGACACTGAGCACAAGCAAATGGGGAGGGTGCTGCAGGTACTGCAAGACAAGGCCGAGGATCTTGAAGCGCGTTCCCGTCGCAATAACTTAAGAATTATGGGCCTTCCGGAATCGACACAGACTGGAAACATGGAAAAATTCATCGAACAACTTCTGATAACGCTCCTTGGTAAAGATACGTTCTCTTCCATATTTGTTGTAGAGAGGGCACACCGCTCCCTGGGCCCTCGCCCTGTTCCTGGTGCTCCCCCGAGACCAATCATAGCGAAACTGCTGAATTATCGGGACAGGGACTCGGCGCTGAAGGTTGCCAGAGAAAAGCAGACTTTACAGTATGAGGGAGCTACTATCTCCTTGTATCCGGATTTCACGCCACGAGTGCAGGAAGCGCGTAGACTGTTTGCCCCACTGAAACGACAACTAAGGGAGCAACAATTAGACTATGCTATGTTGTATATGGCTCGCCTGCGCGTTAACCGCCAGGGTCACTCGCGGATCTTCACCGACCAAAAGGCCCTACAGAAAGCCCTGAAGGAATGGTCTAAGGAACTACGTAGCAGCCCAGAGCGGAGTTCCCTGGAGGGAGCAGTTGGAGGTGAGATTTGCATCAATCGACAAGGATTTCTGGGGAAAAGGCTTGATTGCTTGAGGCACCATTGGCTTGTAAACATAATATGCTACGCTGTGCTATAGTGTTATTTGCACCGGAAACAGCCCTTAGAGGGTGTGATGCAAATGTAATATCTGAATGAATAAGATATGGGAAGCGGATGCAGTGCGCGGTCATTATAGCAGATGCACTATAGTTGCTGGATGGCGGGTGGGGGAGTGACCGGGTTTGGTTGGGACACATAGCCCTGACAGCCGAGCAACATCCGCCCACGAGTGAAACACACTACTTGGGTATTCTATTTGGAGGGTGGGGGGGGGGCCTTGAGTTAATGTTATGTTGTTTGATTTGCTAATATTTCAGATGACACAAGGGGAGTTTATGGAGGTATTTCGTCCTAGCACGGTTGGGGCAGGCCTGACGTGGGTGGGGGGAGGGCTGGGCATGAGACTTGAACAGTATGGTATCTTTCACGTTGTATTCATGATTACACATGGCGAGCGCATAACCTATATGTACCATAAGCTGACCAGGCAAGACAGACATGACACACCCCACAACGGTCCCCTGTAGGGCCCACGGCGACCCTACTATGCCCACGCTTCGAGTACTCACTTGGAACGTCAGAGGCCTTAACGACTATAGGAAGCTTAGAAAGGTCCTGGCTTACTTGGCGAGACACAACATTGATATTGCGCTGTTACAAGAGACGCATCTCCCCCTCAACAGTCCCATGCTGCGTTGTAGAGGACTGCAGGGAATGTACATGCGGCGGGATTCACCACTCACGCACGAGGAGTACTCACTTGGGTGAATCCTAGGGCTGCCATTGCACTTGAGCCATTAGACACGGACGTTGAGGGGCGATTTGTGATTTCCAGGTGTAAGGGGAAGGGTATGGACCTCCTCATAGTTAACATCTACGGCCCCAATTTTGATAATCCTGGCCTTTACACTACATTGTCTGACAAGGTTTGCTTGCGGGGGGAGAGGCAACAGCTATGGGGTGGGGATTTCAATCTAGTCAGGAACCCACGGTGGGATAGGTCTGGAGGGCCGGAGAGACACATCACGGCGGCGGCTAGGGCAGTAGAATGCGCAATGGTGCGATTTGACTTATGCGATGTGTGGCGTCAGAGGCACCCGGAGAGAGGGGTCTATACGCATTACTCAGCCTATCATGACCTACACACCAGAATCGACTATTGGCTTGCCGCCAGGCAGTTAAATGAGAAAGTCCGAAATTGCGAGGTCCTTCCCCGTACACTATCGAACCACTCCCCAGTGCTGCTGGCGCTCGATACCCCGAGGAAGACTATTCCACCCTTTACTTGGAGGTTTCCCCCCTACTCTTTGCTTGACGCGGTTTTTAAAGAGGATTTAGCTGAGGCAATTGAAAAGTTTTTTGTCACAAACGTGGGATCAGTAGACAGCTTCCAGGTAGTTTGGGAGACGTTCAAAGTATACATCCGTGGAGTAACTATGACTAAACACTCTGGCGTCCTTCGGGCGCTACGCAAACGGCTTGCCGACCTCGAACAGGCACTAGCGACCTTAGAAAAAAGACTCCAGGTTAGAACGGATGACGAAGTTGTGCAGGAGTTCAAAGCACAGTTACGGGAATGTCACGAAGCTGCTGATGCCGAAGTAAAGCATCTTGGTAAATATGCAACAGCGCGCTCCTACGGAGAGGGCGAGCGGCCGGGGGCGGTTCTAGCCCAACTACTTAAGCAGCGGTGGGAAAGAACTGTAGTCGCAGAGATAAAGTCGGTGGAGGGCAATATCCTAACTGATGAGGCGGCAATTGCGGGCAGATTTCGACAATATTACTCGGAGCTCTACGCTACTCGTAGCGGAGGCACTGAGGCGTAAATCCTGGAATACCTTACGCATATAAAGCTGCCGTGGCTTACGAACACACATCGGGAGTTTTTTGATGAGACCTATTGAGAAAGACGAAATAATCTTGGCACTGTCGAGCATGAAACCGAGCAGTACACCAGGAGTAGACGGCCTAACTGTAGCTTTTTATAAGGCGTTCCTAGACCTATGGGTGCCACAGTTGGTGGTGCTCTTCGATGAGATGTGCGTGTCAGGCACAATGCCGCCCTCGATGAGAGAGGCAATTATTGTAGCAATCCTTAAACCGGGCAAGCCTCTGGAAGAATGCGCTTCCTATCGTCCGCTCTCCCTTATAAATGTGGATACGAAAATATTTGCAAAGATCCTGGCAAACCGGTTGGTCCCTCTGGTTCCGCTCCTGGTTGCTCCGGAGCAGGCTGGTTTTGTTCCTGGCAGAACCCTGAATTATAACTTAAGCACAGTGTTCGACGCTATGCAGCACACCAAGCTGGAGGCACAAGCGGTAGCAGTATTTCTTGATATGGAGAAAGCCTTCGACTCTGTTGAATGGCCATTTATGCGGCAGGTCCTAACGAGGATGGCTTGGGGCCAGTCTTTCTCCAGCTGATTGGGGTATTGTACAACGCACCCACAGCCAGAATTAAAATAGGCAACCTAGTGACAGACCCTATAACTATAACTAGAGGCACGCAGCAGGGTTGCCCACTGTCTTCGATACTGTATGCGCTGGTGGCCGAACCTTTAGCTTGTGCACTTCGAGAATACCACAGACACAAAGGCATAAGGTTCCCGGGATACGAGCTGATTGTATCCACATATGCAGACGATACACTTTTATACGTAAGAGACCCAGAAAGAAACCTCTCCCCTGTTCTGTGAGAAGTGGTACACTTTGGCGTGGTGTCCGGACTCCGGGTCAACTGGCAGAAGTCTATCATATTCCCTCTTACACAGTCTACTACCCAGTTTGAAGCGGACTATCCGTTGCAGTGGTCAGAGGACTCAGTGAGATACTTAGGTATAAAAGTGCACACTGACTCTGAGATCGTATTCAGAAACAACTACGGAGTAGCTATTAGCAAACTAGAGGATGACGTAGACCGCTGGATAAAACTACCACTTTCCCTGATGGGCAGAGTTTCCATCATGAAAATGGTGGTGCTGCCTCGCTTTTCATTCCTCTTTTCCAGCATTCCCATGGTCCTCCCGCACTCTTTTTTTAGCCGGCTCACAACGCTGATGGTGAAGTTGGCTTGGGCTGGCAAGCAGGCGCGAGTCAGATGGCAGGTTCTTACACTTCCATACCATATGGGCGGGTTGGGGGCACCAGACTTTGATTTATATTATAGGGCAGCGCAGTGTGCGTATGCTTACCACTGGATACATGGTACTCCGGACATCCCACATCTGCGTATAGAAAAAGTAGTTGCTGCCCCCCCTCTCATTACCTGCTTTTATGTTTACGACCGTGGATCGCAGGACGGGGAATTTAGATTTAATCAATGCGACAACCCATGCTTGGCACCACCTACTACAGTTACAGGCGGGTGCCATACTTTATTCCCCGCTCATGCCGCTAGATTGGTGTCGCTGGCTACCCCCGTGCAGGGATAAGGGAGTTACGCGAGCGCTAAACTCGCTGGGAGTGAGGACCATCGGTGATTTGTTTGAAGGAGGTACGTTAAAGGGCTGGGGAGACCTGGAGATATGTGACGCAGCGCCTACCATTCTTACAAAATTCCAGTTCCACAGGACACGACAGGCACTGCTACATATATTAGGGGATGACTTGCTGGAACCTCCGGAGTTGCTTGCTTTGTCCTACGTTATTAAAATGAACTCACCTTCCCGGATAGTGTCCAGAATTTACAAATTATCCATGTCCTATAGGGAAAACCACTACACGAAAGCCCGTTTAGCTTGGCAAAGAGATCTGGGCCGGGACATTGACGACGCTATGTGGACATACTGCTGCACCAGCACGAAGCGCATCTCACCAAATGGCAGACACAGATTAATCCACTTTAAATATCTTAATAGAGTCTATTATACCCCAGAGAGACTCTATAGATATGGCTTAAGGGACGGGGCGAACTGCGAGCGGTGCAGTGAGCAGCAAGCAGATTTTCTACACCTGGCCTGGTCTTGCCCGGGGATAGCCACTTTTTGGAGCTTGTTATTCAGGGAATTGGGACAGATGGCGGGACTGGCACTTACTCCGGAGCCCGCTCTGGCCTTGCTGGGCTACTCCAAACTACTGCCGAAGGGGGTGCGTAGGCTGATGGATATGGGTCTATTAATAGCCAAACGCAGGGTTGCGATCTGTAGGGCACGTGGACCGACCCCCACGATGGCCCAGTGGTCTGGGGACATGCTATATTGTAGCACCCAAACAGAGAATTTTAGTGACCTCCTCCCACCACGCAGCAGGCCTAAAAACGTCTGGGAACTGTACAAAACTTATTTAGCTACCAAGACAGGGGGTATGGCATCTGTTGATGATGATCCTCAGGAGCTTGGGGGGACTTCTTCTGCCACATAGTTACTGGATGTAGGGCCTAACTTCCTACTTTGCTCCTTTTTACATGGACACTGACATGGGCCTCATAGATGGACGCAGTGGGAAGTGCAATTAATTGGGACCTTACATGACTGCGGTGCTGTGGGTCTACGCTGGGGGGTTGGTAAGGGGGTGGAGGTCGCTGAGAGCTGGTAATGTGGCATCATTGGATGTAATCTGTCTGCTGTCCTATGGACTTTGCTGTAGCTTTTGGATCACTATGTGTCATGGGAATTGCCATACTGAATGTAATGAGTCTCACATTTGTATTGCATACATTTTTTTATAAATAAATTTAAAAAAAAAAACAAAGGGGACACAAATAGCAAGAGGGAAACAACAGTGGGGTAGGACTAGGTGGCAAGAAATAACCTCAGATTGATTAAAACCACAGGGATATGTTTGGAGAGGACCTTGAAAATCAGATTAATAGTGACAGGGTCATTTAGACCTTGGTAAGTGGTTCATTAGCTCACCAGGTCAGTGGAGGCCATAGCCTCTTCTTCCCTGAGGGACGGGAAGCCACATTTAGAGATCCACACCAGGCGAATGAGGAATGCTATGCTTTCAAATAATCTGCTGCATCACTGCAACCATTCGACAAATGTTTTTGGTTTTCAAGAAAAACTCACAAAACAGGAGTTTACATCTTAAAAACAAAAAGTACAATAGCCCTGACACACTGGGAGCTCTGGCTCTCACACAATTATCCACAATTAGTCACTGAGACAATAACTAAGGAGCTAGAAATTTTGAAGCTGGAGGAGAAAGACAAATTTTGGTTTTGGTTTTTAAGGAGAGGATTTAGGATCATCTACCAATATCCAAGAAAGACTATGCTGCAAATAATATACAGCATAGTGTTGGAAATTGTGCTACTGGTTGGTGGGTGGGGGGGGGGGGGCAGTGAAACTCAAGCAGCCACCACAATTTCTGTCAGGGTGAAGCCATCAGCAACCCCAAATATACCTTTGTTTAACCCTTTGGTAGCTTGGCACAAAAGCAGTCAGGCTTAATTTAGAGGCAATGTATAAAGTATTTATGCATCACTTCAAACAGTGATAAAGTGAAAAAGCAACACAAGAAAAATCTCACACCAATTTAGAAAAATAGAGTACATTTTATTTCAATTACTTGAGCCCACAACAACAAAAATTCGATCAGCAGAACCGTAGACATGCAATTTTAAAGATTTGAGGTAAGTATAGTACCTAAAAGCACAAAGCACCACTCATGGTTATCTGATCATGCAAGACCGGGTGAAAGTCACAAGTTCAGGCCGACTACTATGGAGTGTGGACCGGATATAGGGATCAGGTTAGTCCTGCTGAAAGAGTTACCTTCAGAGTGAAGAGTTCTGTTAGCGGTGGAGGGGGCCACGAGGAACAGGGAGGGCATCGTGGCTGGTCGATAATGTAGCGTGAAGAGCAGACCGAGTGTCATGAATGGTCATCTCTGTAGCACAATTATCCTGTTGGGCATCACGGACTGTCGTCCCTGGAGGTTTGTTTTGGCTGTCACTGTGGGATGTCGATGCAGCAGCGCCGAAGTACAGATCTTGTGTTGATGGACGTCATTGGCAGTTGGTGTGGTGCCAATAGTCTGGTTTACCAGATCTTCATGTTGGCCGGTGGCACAGGCACCAAGATTTTGGTGTGAAGAGGCCCATTCACAGTTTCAAAGAGCCCAACACTTCAGGCTTTTCTTGGGGAGAGAGCTCAACTTATGCCACACCAAGGGTTCAGGAACTGAGGGGCACTTCTTGGGAATCAGGAACTCACTCCAGCAGCAGCCAACAGGGTTCCGACAGGTGCAATTAATGTCCAGTTGCAGGTCCAGGCAGCAGGTCACTGGGTAGATGCAGGGAGGCCTCTGGAGTTTGTTATGCCCCTGTAGCTCCGAACAGAAGGTCAGTCAGCTGACCCTTGAAGTCACTCCAGCCTGTGAGCAGTCTTCCTGCTCAGCAAGCAGATCAGCAGGCCTGTAGTATGCACAGGTCCAGAGGTGTACTGAAGAGTTGGGTCTGAGGGTCCTTTATTTATACCTGGTGCCCACATTGAAGTAGGAGAAGGTTCTGGAGGTTTCCACTCCCAGAGGTGTTTGGAATTTTCTGCCTCCTTGCCCTAAGCCCAGCTTGTCTGGGGTCACAAATGACTAGTATGATCGCTGTTTAGGGCCTACCCTAGGGATGACTTATATGCACTAAAGAAAAGGAAGGTTTTGGCCTGGTAAAAGATTTTTTTTTTTCATACAATCAAGGACCTGCTCTGTTGGTGATCTGGACTCCTAAAGGACGTCCACATATATTTTCTCAGGCACAGAACCTTGTGTGCCGCAACAGTGGGATCAATGTCTCCATCTGCCATCAAGTGTCTAAAATCACTATTTTGAACCACATGTGCTGTATCTACAAATTGTCCCCCTCACGAATCACCACGAAAGGAGTGGAACAGGGAAGTAAAAAGTGGGAAACAAGGCAGTGCCTCACGGAGTAACACCATGGGAGTTTACAGACTGATACTCGCCTGTATCCTCAGGTTCTCACTTAGCGACTGCCAACTTTTTCAACAACATAAAGAGTGAGGAAAAAGAAGAAAGTGCAAGACTGTCGCGTGTTCATGCAATGCGGAACCCTATATAGGAAACCGGGTCTAACAATGAACAGCCGGTATACCTAAAATCTAAAACCGAGCTAGACAACCACTGGCTAAACTACTTATTTCTTTGCTGTGTCTGCTCCATTAAAGCCAACATGTTTCATTGCTCGCAAAGATTTTCGGCAGCATCTCATCAGGTAGGTCAGCTCCTCACTGCACCACTTTCCTCTGTTTGTCAAACCAAGGTCGCCGATCTTCAGCATAAGACTCTTGCATCTAACCTGTGCAGGTGTGCGTAGTCCACAGACACATCATCCGGCTCTGTCACTGCTCTCAGTCAGTCGAGACTCCTGGTGCTGAGCGGTAGCTGGTAACCCGAGGAGTCTCGACTGACTGAGAGCAGTGACAGAGCCGGATGATGTGTCTGTGGACTAGTACACACACGCAGGGTTAGAAGCATTTTTATGAGGGTGCAGGTATGCTGAAGATCGGCAACCTTTGGTTTGACAAACAGAGGAAAGTGGTGCAGTGAGGACGCTGACCCTACCCTGATGAAGTTGCCGCAAAAATCTTTTACGGGCAATGAAACATGTTGGTTTTAATGGAGCAGACACACAGCAAAGAAATAAAGTAGTTTAGCTAGTGGTTGTCTAGCTCGGTTTTAGATTTTAGGTATACCGGCTGTTCTATTGTTAGACCCCGGTTTCCTATATAGGGTTCACGCATTGTGCACGAACACACACAGTCTTTGCACTTTTCTTCTTTTTCCTCATCTTTATGTTGTTGAAAAAGTTGGCAGTCGCTAATGATGAGAACCTGAGGATACAGGCGAGTATCAGTCTGTAAACTCCCATGGTGTTACTCCCGTGAGGCACTGCCTTCTTTGTTTCCCACTTTTTACTTCCCCTGTTCCACTTCCTTTCGTGGTGATTCGTGAGGGGGGTACAATTTGTAGATACAGCACATGTGGTTCAAAAATAGTGATTTTAGACACTTGATGGCAGATGGGAGACATTGATCCACTGTTGCGGCACACAAGATTCTGTGCCTGAGAAAATATATGTGGACGTCCTTTAGGAGTCCAGATCACCAACAGAGCAGGTCCTTGATTGTATGAAAGTCTATGAGTGGGGGGCGACCTGTTCTGTTTCTCTCCCCCTTGGCTCCCAGTTGTGATTAGTAAAAGATTTATTTTGCCAGGTCGCAATGGCAGTTTAAAACTGCACACTTATGGTGCAATGGAAGGCCTGAGGAATGTTTAAAGAGCAACTTAGGTGGGTGGCACAATCAGTGCTGCAGGTCCACTAGTAGCATTTAATTTACAGGCCATGGGCACAGTTAGTACCACTTTACTAGAGACTTAAAAGTTATATATGCCAATTGGGTATAAGCCAATTCTACCATGTTTAAAGGAGAGTGCACAAGCACTTTAGCACTGGTTAGCAGTGGTAAAATGAGCAGAGTCCTAAAAGGAGAGCAGCAAAAATGGAGGAGTAAGGCAAAACGTTTGGGGGAATACCACCCTAAGGCTGACAGGTCTAACACATTTTAGTGATAAAATATTGGCATGGAACCGAATATCGTGGCCTTAATAGCATCTGACGAAATTATTGTCCCCCAAATATTGCTTACAAAAATATTGCCCCACTGGAGTCAATAATACAAAATCTACACTCAATGGAGGGATATTTTTGTAAATGTAATTTAAGCCATTTTATTTATATCAGATGATATTTGTGCTAGTGATATTCTGCCATACAACCAAAACAGAGGGCCCTCTTTGGCGAGGTTTTAAATGTGTACCAGGGGATTGGTAGCTAAAAAATGAAGCATAACAACTTAGGATGATTCACGACCTGTGTTAGCCCAAACGGAAGTAGGCTAAACATCAGCTAAAGAAGAAGGACATGTCAGTGACATACACATTTTGAAGGAGGCTTTACTATGGTTAAGGAGAAAGAAGCTTACATCATGTTGGCTAAGGCCAGTATCAAGTCATTGTTTAGTTACTGCCAGTGCATTCAGAGACCAGCCACTTGCAGGACTAGTACTAGAAAGGTAGCTATTGCTATAAGTGTTTACCAGTGGGATGCTCGGTATCATTAGTAGAGTTAGAACAATTAAGTTAAGGAAAGTGGTGTAACTGTATGTACTCATTAACTCAATGAGTTTGTGTTGCTTCTTAGCATTAAATAATACCCTAGAGAAACTAGAGCCACAGTTAGAGAAGCAAGGGTTTGGCACAAAGGTGAGTCTGCTGGCAGACCTTTCTTCAGGAGGATGGTAATGACATAATAGGTTTAATAATTTGCTAACATTTTACTATATTACCCAAAGATACCCAGCAAACTAGTGGGAATGACGATTGTTAGGGAGAGGTGCCATATAATCTAATTTATGGCCTGCTTGATTGAAGGGCAGGATGGGCATTTTAAATTCCCTGGTCAAAGACCAATCGGATGGACCAGGAGAAAGAGTAGTGCTGGAGGCAAAACCCAGCAGCGTCTGGTGCCCTGTGAGGACCACTAATGAATGTATTATACAGTCTACCAGCTTGTCAACATGATAGAAAAGGCTGCAGCTTGGGCATTGACTAGAGAAAGACGAGAGTCCCTAGCTAAAATGTGGATACAGTGTTGTTCTGTCAACATGTACACTCTTAGTGGGGTTGTAAAGCACATTTAGTTAGACACAGCAGCAATTAACATAACGTATATCAATTTGTGCAGGGCAACACACTATTTTTTTATGCTAGTCTTACAGGACCCAATATAATAATGCCAACAAACAATGTCATAGAAAATGTATAAAATCAAATTTTATTCATCATATTATTAAAACCATTCTACATACATTTCACAGCAGCTTTGATCATAAAATAAAAATAGATAAAAACAAGGTTAAAATTTAGGCAAGAAAACTACACAAAAAAGTCGATGCAGCGTTTCGGTGAGACTAGGATCAACCACCTTCTTCAGGACAGAGTTTTCTAAAAATGTAATATAATACATTATCAATTAATACATTTGTTACATCAAAATGATGACACATTATTACAAAGTTAGTTACAAGTTGGCATACAAGTTGACATATATTATTTTATTTACTCTGCAGCGCCCCACTAAAAAATGAAAACAAAACCAGCACATTATCCACTGTATATTCTTTACATTACAATGCCCCAACTAAAATGAGGACAGAAACAACACATGATCCACTATTGCTAAAAAGAAACATACCTATTGGAGTTTCAACAAGATATCCCCTGATTGATTTAGAAGGATGAAGAATCTTCTACTGTAATATTATGAAGAAAAGGAAGAGATGTCCTGAAATAAGACAGACATGTTTGATATTGTCATGTTGTTTTAATACTAAATCTTTTTTTTAAATTGATTTTTTTAAAAAAGATTTTGAGGTATACATATCCTCCACAGTATTAATTGTGATGTACCTTTTTATATGGTACTATCTCTTCTAAAATTTCGTTCGTAGGCGCCACCGATAGATTTGTAGCAGATTAAAAACCTTTTTAGAAAAGAGAATATCCATATAAGTTGTTTTTCAAATCTATTGTGTATTGATAAAATAATCAGAGTTAAGGAAAGTGGTGTAACTGTATGTACTCATTAACTCAATGAGTTTGTGTTGCTTCTTAGCATTAAATAATACCCTAGAGAAACTAGAGCCACAGTTAGAGAAGCAAGGGTTTGCCACAAAGGTGAGTCTGCTGGCAGACCTTTCTTCAGGAGGATGGTAATGACATAATAGGTTTAATAATTTGCTAACATTTTACTATATTACCCAAAGATACCCAGCAAACTAGTGGGAATGACGATTGTTAGGGAGAGGTGCCATATAATCTAATTTATGGCCTGCTTGATTGAAGGGCAGGATGGGCATTTTAAATTCCCTGGTCAAAGACCAATCGGATGGACCAGGAGAAAGAGTAGTGCTGGAGGCAAAACCCAGCAGCGTCTGGTGCCCTGTGAGGACCACTAATGAATGTATTATACAGTCTACCAGCTTGTCAACATGATAGAAAAGGCTGCAGCTTGGGCATTGCCACTATATTAAAAAAAAAATTTAAACTGGAACAGCAACAGAAGAAGTAGTGGCAGGCACGACTGGCGAAAACTCAAAACATTGGCAGGTGGCAGTCTAAACGTGGTGAGAGATATGATAGGTCACTTGCTGATGATAAAGTTACTAAAGATGAAATTGCACACCTACCAAGCAATGATGTTCAGAACTATAACTTCGACTGAGGATCAGGGGAAAGATTTATTAATATTTCACACAACGCAACACAATGCAGCAAGACATCTTGCTGCGCTGCGTGAAAGGGAGAGGGCAGGAATGTGCCATATTTAACATTATATGCCGCATTCCTGTCCTCTCTTTGCACACCTTTAGCTGCCTAGTGTCATCGCAGGCACCCTTGCATCCTGGTGCCCTGTGCTGCAGGCAGGATTGTTTTTGTGCAGGAAGGAACACCCGCCGGCATAAAAAACATCCTATTAGGCTTTTTCCTCTTTCTACATTTGCTGCAGAATGCAGCACACATAGGTAGAAAGAGGAAAAAACTAGGAGAAATATTTCTTCTCATTACGCCTCTCCTGGGAAGGCGTGGCATTTTGACTTATTCCCAGGTCTACCACTCATGATAAATCTGAGAACGCGCCAAAATCCATGGGTGGATGTGTGGGCAGACCCACGCTCCACCCATAGAACACCTCCCAGGGGCAGAGTAAAGCAAGGCTGCCACTTGCGCTTCCTTGTAATACTCCAGATTTCCCAAACACTGAAGATCCATGCAAGGTGGTCTTGCAAGACTTAGAAAATCTGGCTTTAATGTTGATTTGTTATTGCATTACCTTGCATGACCCAGTGGCAATGCAATACTTTGATATCTCTGACTCTTGAAATCCAAACATACAGTAGGCAATGAGACAAATATTTGAATTACCACTGAGCAATGAGGCTCAGAGATGTTTACTTGCTGCAGAGCACAGAGACTCTTTTCCACTTTGCATAAAAGCTGGCCACTTTTTTAATTCTTTATATTGAGCCACAGGGCAGTGCTTTTTTGTATTTCTGCTGAGTAAGGAGTCAGTACTTAGCTGAGCAGTGAGACTCAAGTTTCAGTCTCGCCAAGAAACAGTGCTTGGATCATCGTGCTAAGGTCATGGATGCTTGGCCAACAATATGAATTGGAAGAGCTGATATAGCAGGAAGGTGCATTTGCCCCCAAAAGCAACAAGGTTTGGCATTGGACCGGAAGGCATTGGTTAGGCCTTTAGGTCACTAAGATATCTAATTCAAGGATCACAGCAGGGGCACATATGTCTACAAAATTAGGGCTATCAGATGACGCATAAGATCCCCCAGAGAAATGTTCTCCTTGTGGTTTCCCGATGGTTTTTTAAGGAAAGGGTCCCACCCGCAAGATATATTGACTAAGCTGGTGTCCGACTGTGCTTGCCTGAGTGTGTGTAGTAGCAGTGGCTCTGATATTTGAAAACATATTGATTTTCACTATAAAATAATATGCAAGATAGCGTACTCTCCTGGGTTATATGGGCATGATGGGGTTAATGTTGATGGCAGTGGCCACACAGCTAGATCTTGATCCTGTAGCTGTGCAGCTGTGGCAGTGTGAGTGTTTCACATACGACAATGAGCAAATTAGATAATACAAAAAATAGGGGTTAGTGATGTGGAAATTTCCTGATCCTTACAACTCTGATGCCCCTGGATGTTTTGCATTCAAAGTAGGATCACTCTGATTTAGAGCTTTACTCAAAGTTTGAGTCAATTAAAAAAATTGAAAGTTTTGGCCTCACACATCTCTGGGCGTCATGCTTCATCATTGGCCAACCCTGCCCACCAAAGAAGCCCCTAATGGTGCGCAGATCTCCTATGTGTTCACAGGAAGCATTTATGGATGAGGGCTGGGCTATGGGATACAAGAAATACAGAACTAAAAATCTCTGTGGCCTTCTATTGGGAACTACCTTTATTCTATGAAGAAGGCAACAAGATGATTAAAAGCCAAGGTGATGTCTAGGGTTCCTGGCTTTCATCAGGAAATTCACAGAAATGGTTGAAAAAGCCAATGGTAAAGATATTAGAATGTACTTCGTTAAAGGTAACACCCCGCTCATTCACCTACTGTGGTGTCTGTCTCCTTCCAACCGTGTGAGGGAATATAGAAGCAAGTATAAGAAGGAAACTTCCTGATGCCTACCAGCACTAATCGTGTCACCCGTGTTGCGGCGTAGCCACGTAGTACGCGGTCATGGGAAATGTAGTTCCATGTTATGTTATGTTAAAATTTCTTATAAAGCGTACGTACACCAATTGGTTTCTTGGGGCAAGACTTAAGGAAATGTTGGGGCCCCCTGTATTCAATGGTCTGAAGAACTAGTTGTACGCTTGGGTGAATAACCAAGTCTTAAGAAGCCTACGGAACCTTGTGAATTCAGTACAAGTTCTTATGTCCAAAGGAAGAGTGTTCCAAAAGCTGGGTACCAATACTGCAAACCTGCAGCCTCCCATTCGTTTCCGTCTGTAGGGAGGAATGGCTAAGAGGTTCTTATGGGCAGAGCGTAGACTACGTGCAGGTACGTATTTCTGAACGAGTTTGGATATAAATTTTGGGCTAGCACCATACAGAGTTTTAAAGATAAGGCAACCAACCTTAAATGCACATCTTTGTGGGATGGGAAGCCAGTGTAGTTCTTTCATGGTGAGAGTGATGTGTTCCCATCTAGGTTGTTGGGATATCAGTCTGGCTGCCTGGTTCTGTACCAATTGCAGTCTCTTGGTGAGGTAGAGTGGTATGCCAAAATATAAGGAATTGGCATAATCCAGATGTGATATCACCATAGCTAGGACCACCTAGATTAAGGCTTCCCGTGTGAGCAATCTCCTAATCTTTCTTATTTTCCTCAGTTGAAAAAAACAAGTGGAAGTTACTGCTCCTATCTGAGCTTTCATGGTGAGATCACTATTGATGATCACTCCCAAACTTTTGGCTGAGGAAGAAGTGTTGGGTGGGGAACCCAGTTCACTCGGCCAAAACTGTGCATTCCATGGGTTCAGGGGACCACCCAACAGAATCACTTCTGTTTTGTCCGGATTTAATTTTAGCTGGTTGTTATTCATCCAGTCGCGAATGTGCAACATTGTTGCCTGGAATTCAGATATCGACTCAGATGAGTTGTTGATAGAGAACACCAATTGCATATCATCTGCGTAGTTGTACGTGCATACTTTCCTGATTCTGAGGGAATGAAGTAAGGGAAGAAGATAGAGGTTGAATAGATGAGGAGACAACGAGGAGCCTTGTGGAACTCCACATGTCGTTGCCATTTTAGGTGCAGAGAACTGGGAGAGACGTATTGACTGAGTGCGTTCCTCTAAAAATGACTCAACCCAGCTAGATGCCCTCCCTTTGATGCCGGCAGTCCTGACACGGTCGATCAGAATACCATGATCGGACCGTGTCAAATGCACGCAGACAGATCTAGTAGCACCAGGACCTGGGGAAGCCCTTGTCAACTTCTTTCCGAAGCGTGTCCAGAACAGTAAGTATCACTGCCTCAGTAGAATGGGCTGGGCGGAACCCTGCTTGATTTGGATCAAGATAGCCAGACTGTTCAATAAAGGTACAAAGGCTTTTGGCCACATGGGATTCCAGTATTTTTGCCAAATAGGGAGCAAGGAAATGGGCGATAGTTGGTCAAAACCCTAGGGTCTGCACCTGATTTTTTTAATAAGGGAACCACAGTTGCTTCTTTAAATGCTTTTGGAACACAGCCCTGTGCCAGAGAATCATTAGAAGTGCCAAGGCAGGACCGGGGAAGGTGGTAAAGACATCTTTTAAAATATGAGGCGGACAACTATCGGTAGGTGATCCCGACTTTACTTTGGATAGAAGGTCCAAAAAATCGTACTGTCTAAGGCTGGGAATTGTTCAAGGGAGCATGAGTTTTCCAGCACTAAAGGTGAGCCCTCAGGAGCAGATTAATGAGGGATGCTGGATTTTATAGTGACGATTTTGTCAATAAAGAACGAGTTACAAAAGGCTTGACTGGGTGTAGATTTTAGTGTAACTCTATCTGGATTGGATAATTCGTTCACAATGGTAAATATTTCTTTAGATCTATTAGTAGAGCTCATGATTTTTGAGGAGAAGTAAGCAGCCTTCGCGGAAGAGATTGACTTTTTATACTCTTTCAATTGGGTCAAATAGCTCTCTTTATTGTCTAAAGAATACCTGGTTCTCCATTTCCTTTCTGATTGACGAAGTGCTAGCTTTTGATTTTGTAGGTCGGAAGAGAACCATTTTTGTGCCTCATGACGTCTTACTGAACGTATTGTTTTTAATGGAGCGTGTTCATTGCTGGCCACAGTGAGCCATGTATTGCTCACACACTAGGAGCGCGCTGCCTCATGGAATCCATCATCATGAAGACATGTGGCGCGAGAAGCAGAAGACGTTTGTAGGCCCTTGCTCCTATTATTGTGCTGATTAATTTTACAGCAGAGTTCTACTTGGTTAAAGTTACTATATTGGAAAAATGTTGTTAGGGAAGGTGGAAGCTTCCCTCCAAAAAAGTATATATGATGGGTGTCCAAGACATCTCGGTATTGTGCATAATACCACAATAATGCATCATACGGAAGCTTGGCAATAGTAACAGCAGTTAGTATCAGCAATTAAGCCCTTCCTCACAGTTAGTGTGCTATGTAATATGTAACCAATGGACTCATCATTTTATCCCTCAGTATGTGTTTTTAAATGACACACCCACCGCTGTCCCCTGTTGAGCAGTGTCTGTACTGTGTTGCCCGGGGAGGAGGGAATGTACACCTTATCTAGTTCTACCCAGTTGATATCATCCTCTCTGTGTTTAGTCTCAACTAAATGATTTATTATCTTAGTTGCATTCTTTTGCACCAGATATTGCTTCTGTGTTTACTGATTCTGATACAAACTTTACGTGATGTCATACCCACATATCTAAGACTGCAAGGACACATGATCATATGCACCACGTTTTCTTTGTTGCAGTTTGTGTGGGTTTTGATAAACTATGGATGACTCGTCTCAATGTCAATCTCTTTATAAGCTTTAGTAAACTTGCACACCGTACATCTCCCACATGGGTAGTGACCTGTGACTGGAGGGACACCGTAATTTCGTAGCGTGAGATGGAACCTGCCTGGTGCGTTTAATGTGGACTAGATGGTCCTTAATATTGGCGCCTTTTTTTAAAGAGAGTTGTGGAGGGCGACTGTTGCTTTTGTTGCGCAGAATACTCCAATCCTTACAGATGATCTTTTTTACTTTATTTGAAATAGTGGAGTAGGTAGGTACACACATAAGGCTGTCACATGTTTCCACTAGGGAGTCCCTATTGTTGTTGTGTGCACATTTTTATTGCTCTGTTTAGTATTTTCTCATGCTGTACTCTAGTTGTAAGCTTGTTGGTTAAAGCATTAGCCTGTTCATCAATGGTTGCTACATCTGAACAGTGACATCTAATTCAGAGATACTTTCCAAATGGAAGGTATTTACTCAGTATCAGCTTTTAACCAATAGGGATTTGGAGGGCAGCAGGGTCTGGTGTCACCCTTTGACAGAGGTCTATGTGCGGATAAACAGTACTCATGATTTTATCAAAAAGCAGAATTTTAATGACATTGATATTCATACTCTTGTTATAGCATGTTCTCTGAAGACCCTTTCCTTTGGCAGATTCAGATGCCTCCCATGAAAAGCGTTGTTGATATATTAGAAATAAAGGAATTTTAACAGTGTGGTCTATAACTCAAGGAAAAATTGAGAAGGACAACAATATTTTATGAGGAGCACATCTTGCCATTAAATGTGCGATTGTCAGGTGAAATAACGGAGGCACAGCATCAGAATACACCAAATTCTTCTTTGCTGATCTCTGATTTTGTATATGTGACCATATAAATAATCAAGCAGAGATAGGGCTTAATTGGAGGTATGGCTCAAGAGGAACATAAAGTTCTTCTTCTTCAGAGAAGTGGTGGTAAAGTCATGCATTTTCCTTCATCACTAATGATGTAAGCAAAATCAGCAACATAACCTAAAAAGGTATGAAAGAGACATGCGGGTCTGAGGTGAGAGGGTGTGAGGTAACATTAAGCCAATATGTTAACATCTGAATTCCATGTCTTTTGAGGATTTGTGCATAGCCGCTATCACACGCCATCAACCTTATCTTCCCATTAACTTTATTTTTTCTGGGAATATATGCATTTTTGTAAATTAACTGAAAAGCAAAAGCCCAAGAAATCAACTACTTGGTAAACCAAACACCTGACTGAAGTAAGACAATCATTCAGAGCCACGAAATGTTCCTGGCATTAAAGATCTTTCACCAAAACTTGAAGCTCACCTTCGAAACACATTTTTTGAGGATATATCCTCTGTCTTTAAAAGCTAGTGGATCTAGCTTAACATCACTGGAAGAAATGTTTTCAAACAATCAAACAGTCCACCAAACCAATGGCAGCTTTATTGGTCAGCAACCCTAAAGAACAAAGTGAAATAATTTCACTAGTCTTTGACACGAAAATTGAAAA
Source organism: Calotriton arnoldi (assembly GCA_963921515.1). Lineage (NCBI taxonomy): Eukaryota > Metazoa > Chordata > Amphibia > Caudata > Salamandridae > Calotriton > Calotriton arnoldi. The sequence continues at coordinate 56,488 of CAWUFW010020512.1, forward strand.
AGTTGAAGCTTCCCTCTCACTCCCTAACAAGGATTTAGGTCTTGAGTCACCAGTTAAGAAATCGGTGGAGATGTAGTATTCTTTCAAAGAGATAACTCTGAATGTGGTGATGAAAATGATAAATTGCACTAAGTCCAGTGCTTCTCGAAGACATAGGTGTCTTGGTGCCCCTTACTTTAGTTGCCTGGTTAACAAATCCCCAAAACTAAGCACTAAGTCCAGTGCTTCTCGAAGACATGGGTGTATTGGTTCCTCTTACTTTAGGCACCTAGTCAACAAATCCCTAAAACAGGGAGGTACATGTTAGCTTATAATTAAGTCACATACCCCACTCCTATAAACATATGGAACAGACTCGGTAGAAATAAACAACTTTCACCAGAAAGACATTGCTTCACAGCAAAAGTCCTACTATCAACCCAATTTAAAAAGGTAAAAATGTGCCAGAATATTCAGGATTGAGAGTGATCCAAGTAAAAAAAACTGGCAATATTTTACGCGTCCTAGTCAATGGCGACTACTACCTCCTAAAGCTGATACACCAAGCAGGATTTGATATGGTAAATCATTGTAATCTTATCAATCAAAATGAACAAATACTAATAAGCATCAAATTAGCTGAGCACTTGTCTCTTGCAGAAGGTGTACCACAGTGATCCATTCTGCGCCCCACCTTGTTCAATCTTTACATTGAATCCATTGACTCTCTCCTCAGCCTTTCCACCATCTCTTACCATGTATATGCTGATGATACTCTGATTACCTGGAAGCCTCCCCAAGCTAGTGACATCTCACTTCTGACTCAGATTCTGAAGGATAGTCAATCCTTGATGGCATTCAACCACCTCTGATTGAATCATGAACAGACTTCATGCCTGTTGTCAGGAACAGAATGCTCTAAACTCAGCACCCCTATCTTCATCATACTTCAGAGGCTACAAACTAAAGCTGGGAGTATTTTCCCAATGGTTTGTATGTACATAAATCTCTACACTCTCCATTCTGGGGCAGCAGGTTACCTGGTGCATAAACTAACATTCGTAAGAGGCCTTCCTTTACTGCAGAGTGAAGGAGTCCCTCACTCTTGAAGCACTCCTTTTCAGGAACAATTTCACAGTCTTTCATAGAGAGTGCTGCAGAAATCTGGGACTCCTATTCCCTGGATCCAGTCAAACCCTTCAAATTGATTGTTCAGAATAGGGTTGAAATGCCTCGTAATCCAGCAGCACTGCCAATCAATACATTAAATTCTTCACTTACGCCCTTATCAGGCTACAGAATTTTACCTTTATGGTATTACTTACACATAATGTATATATGTATATTCTGCCTCTATACTTGAAGCAAATGTATTTTTATTTTTCCATTCTTTGTTACTGTGATTAGTATTGTTTTTAGCAATTGATATTCACTACTCCTCTCTTTGTGAAACTGAAACAACCTACAACCTGTTACCTTTGTAGTATGGTCCTTGCGCAATAAAATCGCAAACAAGCTTACTGCTAAAAGCAGTGGTTGCATGTCTTACAAAATGACTATCGTCATAGAAGCTGTAATGGGGCAAATCTCTGTAACCTGTTAAGGGAGGATAATCTGCAAAATTTCATTAGGGCTTTGCCCTTTGGGTCATTGATGTTGCTCCAAGCTACAGCTAGAATGAAGGTGTCTTAAGGATTTGTTTCATCCTTGGATTGGTTCATCTGTGTTATGGGTAAACTTTAACATGAGGATATCTTGAGAAACTTTTGCTGCTTTTGTTAAAATCCCAAAGTTTTCTGCTTTTTGAAAAAATGGATTTGAACCTCTGCTGTAAGCTGAATCTTGCGGAACAGGTGCATTCTTTGCATGCTCCGTGAAATAGTGACTGTTCCTGCTCCTTCATTGGAACTCTAATATTATGGGACTTGTTTGACCTAAACCAGGTAACCAAACAACTTGGAAGGCTCTAGTGTAGTTTAAATTACTATACCTAGCACACATTGCAGGAATTCATTATTCTCTGCATGTTACTACCTATCCTGAGCAACAGCACTTTTTAAATCTTATTTACTTTAAATTGAATCTAATATGTTTTTGCAACAAATTACCAACTGCTTTTTGTTGTGTTTAATTTCAATCTGCAGATTCTGCTTTTATTATTCTGCAACCATACTATCTCTTTCATATGAAGGAGCAATGATTTAAGAGGTTTGTGGCAAGAGTGATAGCGTGACCATGTATTTTAAGGAATAAAATATCCTCTGTCTTATGTTAAAAGAATATTGTAAGTCACTATGGAGATCCATGAGCTTATGAAGCATCTCAGCCTTTGGCCTTGCCCCTCGGTAGGACCACATTATCCTCCGTGCCTACCACATCCTGATAATGTATGGCAGAGTCTTTTATCTGGTGAGACCTAGATCTGTGGAGACTTGTGGACTCATTTAGAGTTTAAGTGGGAATGGGGAATCACCATTAATGTGGTGATGCTCATGGCCTGCAAAACCCATAGTTCCCCCTCTCCATTTAGGGTTGCATGTCAGAATATTGAATACAGAAATATTGTCTGAAATAAATTTTGTCTCATAAATATTGTATACAAAATATTGCTCATTGGATGTTGATTTTCTGCTATCAACTTCAATGGGGTGATATTTTTGTAAATTATATTTAGGACATGATATTTATGTCAGGTGCTGGTCTAATAATGAAATTCTGTTACTGTACCCCATTTAGAGGTAGGTGAACTATCAAGGTATATAACCATGAAAGTGCTAGTGGAACATGGCAAAGGCACAGAGAGTCACATTATGACAGATAAGTATTGCCGAGATTGGTAACCATACAGTGAACTGTGCAGTTAGGTTTTACTACATACTTTTTATATAGGTCTTGCTTTGTTTGGGAATTCCTCCTCCTCTCAAAGCATGTGGACAAATCCATGCCATAAAGGCAAAGTTCGTCAGATTCTGTATTCCCAGTTATTTTAGACGTTCTGAACATATCTTCCAATTTCACCAGACCAAGCTTTTAAAGGCTGTGATACAGCGAGCAGCTCACATTTTATGATATTTCTTCATGTATGATCAAACTGATATATTGATAAATAGCTATTTGTTTTATGCCTACAAATGTACCCTTCTCATAAAATATTCACCAATTCAACTTTAATTTCCTCAAAGAAGGAATGCTGTGTTCCACTCCTAAGCTCAGTAATCAAGATTCAAAGAAAATAAAACATAAAAAGCGAACATCAATCTTTAGTCACAAACTAATCAGATAATATGTCAAACTTGTGAAACTTCCCATTCGAATCCGTAAGGCCTCAGTAGCTAATTCCCCTGACAAGTGATAGGTAATATAAGATTCTGCCTTAGAGGTATTATCAAGCCAAATTCCTTAAACAAACAAGCCAATCTAGCATAATACTACTTGGCTTTTACCATAAAATTTTCAGTAAAAATGTTTTTTTAAGTTTGCCTAGGTTGGACAATCTATATAGGAGACAGGCTGGATGTATCATAAATCTCCTACTCCCTAACTGGGGTTGTTAAGATAGCTGTTGTACAAAGCTCAATGTGATTCAGTTGTGAGCACCAAACTGGGCACAGTTACAGAAAAATGTCCTACCACTATTGAAGTTGCAGACCCTTCCTGGAACCTATAATGGGTCTCTTGATATAGATCATGCTATTTTTGATCGAGAGTGGCCAAATTGCAAACACCAATAACACACATGAACTCTTCTATCAGCATTTCCCCTTCATTTGAGATATGGTGGAAAGAATCTTAGGAAACCTAGGATCCACGAACTACCGTACATCTGTTTTTTAATCAAGGATCCTTTATTGCTGCGTGAGCTTAACTTGCCATTCGATGTTAAAGTGCAGATCAATTCTCTTTGGTAGCACTGAATCCATTGGGACTATTGGGCTGAAGATGAGAAGGAACTCTTTTCAGTAATATCCAGAGGACATTATTTTATAACTCTTTCAGCACAGACAGGGAACAAAGACAAAGAACAAAAGAGGTATATGCCTTTGGAAAAAGTCATACATACATTCAAAAGAATTTCTTTTTCCTCAACCAAGGGTTTATGCTAAAGATAATATTTAAATGGCGCACAATCATGTACCTGCAGTAAGACTTTCCATTAACCTACAGGTGGTAACGTTGATGTCTTTTATCTCTGCTAAATGCCAAAGGTGGTCCGAGTATTCATAAAAGAGTGCACTAAAAACAAGGAAATGTGTAGTGCAAACCCGAGTTTCTGGGGTTATTCCTCATTTTAGCATGGGAAATCTTGTAATGAAACGGTAACACCACCGCTGGAAAATGTCATTGCACCCTGGAAATAGACATTCCACAAAGTGTTGGTTGAGAGTTGATATACCAGAAATATGACTTTCCATTAACCTACAGTTGGTAAAGTTTAGGTAATTTATCTCTGCTAAAGGTGGTTTGAGCATGCACAAAAGTGTGCACTGAAAAAAAGGAGACGTGGAGTGCATTGGCGTAATGAAACTTGAGGGGGCCCCTCTGCAAGGTACGTGGAGGGGTCCCCTCTGGACTCAATCAGGAGCTCTTTAGCCAGAGTACTGTGCTGAGTGGGCCCCCTTGAGCTTGCCCTCCCCCCCCCGCTCCACGGGGGCTGAGGGGGCCTGTGTTACGCCACTGGTGGAGTGCAAAACCCAATTTCTAGGGTTACTCCTCATTTTGCATGGGAAAGCTTGTAATTAAACGCACCCCTCGAAATTGTCATTCCTGAGTATTATATTATCACACTGGTTGTCCTGCAAAACACATAACGAGCATCATCAAAGTTTTACCACTTAACTGCTGAGGCTTTTCCACCCCCAGTGCTGAGTCCTTTTTCTGATGTTTGGGACAAGTCAACTTAAGCCTTTATAACATTTTCCCACTAGAAGGCAACCAGTCCAAAATTGCAGCCTTTTTTCTCACATGTTTGGGAATCTAAAGGTAACCTGGATTTGCGGATTCCTAAGGAGGGAACTGATAAAATAGCCAAAACATGGCATAATTTGGGGTTTTGTTTTGAAAAAGGTGCTGTGCAAGGATTCTATTTTTTTAAGATGCCATTAACAAAGGTCACTGTGCTAAAGTCACCCTCTTCTCAGGCAGAGCTGCAAAAACATATATAATTTTACCACAGTTTTTGTGTGGGGTCGTTTATGTAAATCGCTCATTGTCTTACCAAAGAAACTAATCATTGAAATGAAAAATGATGTAAAATGCTAGGAAAAAATAGCAAGAGGTGACAACTTTTTACTCTAACAATCTGTTATGTTTTGTCCTGATGGCTGGTTTGCAAACGTAGTATACTGTTATGTCCACCAGAACCCTGTGGTTGCTCATATAGTGTTTGTTGTTTGTCCAAAAAAACGCACCACTGAGCTCCAGCATATGATATTCATTGTGTACCAACCATGCAGCAATGCATATGGTAGAAACTAGTAAATGAAAAATGGGTATGAGGGAACCCCATGCATTTTTCAAATGAGCCCAAAATACTGAGATTAGTACTAGAGGTTATTTTTACAACTCCAAATTCGGGTTGCCTAAACTATCGAATGGTTCAGAGGACATTTTGCAAAATGTATTCTTTCTTGTAAACTGACTTACATTTGGAAGCTAAAGTGTGGAGAAATTCAATTGAAAATAAGAAACGTTCTACTATTCTGTCTTCTCACACTAACTTCATCTGTGGCATACCCCAACGGGCCTCACTTAATCCTACACTTTACAACATGTACATAACCCCTCTCGCCAACATCATTTGCGTTTACAGGCTCAGCATCATCGCTTACAATGCCAACACCCAGCTCATACTCTCCCTCTCAGAATACACTTCGAACACTGAAATGAACTTCATCAGTGTGCCCTAGGTTGCAAACTAGATAAAAACCAGCTGCTTAAAACTCCAACAAAACGGAAGTGCTCCTATTCGGAAAAGACATCTCTCTCAGATCCTCGGCCCGGTGGCCTTAAGAGCTAAGGCCAACAACAAGCCCGTCCAACTTGGCCAGGAACCTACCGATTGTGAATGACAATCAAATCTCAATGTCTAACCAAGTCAGCAAGGTTGCAACCACCTGCTTCCATACCTTCAAGCTCCCCAAGGAAGTCCTCAGATGGCTCCCGCTGGCCACCTAAAGAGCTGTAACTCAAGTCCTGATCACCAGCAGACTGGCCTATAACAACACTCTACGTCAGGACCACCTCTCAATTCACCAAGAGACTACAAATCATACAGAATGCAGCTGACAGACTCACTCTCATACCACTTCTCAGCACTGACATATCCAAACACCTAAAGGACTTCCAATGACTGCCTAGACAGAAACGCACCCTCTTCAAGCTCCTCACACACACTACGGAGCACTACGCAATCAAGGCCACATATACCTCAACAGCTGCATACGATTCCACACACTGGCCTGGCACTTCCTTTGGCCCAGCTTCCTCCTCACCCACGTTTGCTACATCTGCCAAGTCAGAGCTGGGGGCTGCAGCGTTTCCTACGTGGTCCCCAAAGCCTGGAACAACTCCAGTTCCATGCAGAGTAACACGTGGACCTACATGCCTGCAACATCTCATGGGGCTTAATTAAAGCACAAACACAAGTATGCATTTAATAATAGGCCCACCCGACTCTAAAGGTCCCAATGTTTATGTGTAAATAGACTTAAAAACGTACAGATGTGATTACGATGGAGTAAGAGTGACAAAAGGGATGAGATGCTTTGCATGAACAAAAAAGTCACCACATACAACATTGTATGAATACTGCGCTTACTACAGAATACCACAGAGTGCAGTGCATCACCAGTTTTACACATGTGTGGGTGTCCGGTCAATGTGCACATATCATGCCTAATACGTGCTTTTCTCTTTATTTTTACTTCCTGTTTTACAGAATTGAGGAACTGGGCAGTTCCAGCATCTGGTAGCTGTATATGTATTGTATATATGGTATGAGTGTAGTTTAGGAGAACCCCCAATAAGACCTTGAGACTGGGTAGGTCCTAATGAAAGTGAGTGACCCAATGGACAGCGAGATAACAGCTGAATCATGCTGACCCATGGATGTAGGAGACATTGTGTCTCCATATACATCCCCCTTTGTTTTCAACCTGTCCAAGGGTGCACTGTGAATAAATTACTCCTAAAACGTGGGAGACACCATGAGGCATTCTAACCTGCTTTTTTCCTGGTACCAATATCCTAACTCTTCGTAACAACAAATTGCTTCCTCCAAAAGTGGGGTCGAGCCTGCCCTGTAGTCTTTGTTTTTACCGGGCGATAACTCGATGATGAAGCCTGCCACACAGAAATATGGGGGTGAGAGTCCCTAAAAAGAAAAAACTGGAGTATTCCATACCATTAGTATGTTAAAAAGGAAAGTACAAGAATGTACCTCCCTTTGTTTAGCATAAAATCATAAGATTAGAACTGAAGCAGACTCTTTCAGTACAAAATCCTACGGCCAGACAAATTCTGATATATTCCATACATTGTATGTGCGCGGTGCAGTGCAGCACACATGCAACGTGTGTAATGTTGGGCAAAATGAAGATATTTCATCTTGTCTGACTCTGCTTCAAAGAGGTGTTAGGTTTTTTAATCAAAGCCGGGTGTAGCTTTCTTTATAGATCTGGATTTGTGTCAAAAACGAAGGGGCCTGTGCAGATCAACCCAAGTAGCAGTCCCTTGGCACAAAGTGGACAAAACAGTGCAAAGTGCTGTTTGCACTGAGAAAAGGGCACATTTCCAGCAGAAAATACCTTTAGCTTTGGAAAGTAATTGCCCTTGCACAATTCTGCGACACTTTGTATGACTTCGCGCTCGCACAGTCTTTGTAAATCTGAGCCTTTGTTCTCTAATAGGCGGGCACACACACTCAAAAAGAGACATCCTGGCCTCACATTATACCCTTAGCTACTCATGCCGCCACTTATTTGCACACACTCCCAAAGGTCTTTCCCTCCTCTGTACTATGTCTTATGTGATAGCCTTCACAACGGCTGCTCCTATAGTCTTTTTTAATAAATGTAAAATTGAGGGTGCTGTCACTGATGCACCGAGCCAAGCACACCACTGTAGGCTGGGCACCTCTAGTATTAAAATAAATGTTTACTGCCTTGCGAAATTTACATTTTTCCTCAGGAAAAATGAAGGTGTCAATCTGAGAAAAATTTGCCCTTGGGATAACAATTACATTCTATTGCACAGAACGGCTCACATTTATTTTCATACATGGCATCCTTTCAATAACCAAATAGCAAAATAGCAAAAAATACGATTAGCAGATAGATTTAATAGGTCAGTTCATAAAATATTTTTTAAAGAGCATTCATTTTACTTTACACATTCTTTAGCCGTTGCTGACAATAGTTTGATAGTTTAGGAACATGGCGTTATAAGTACAACTTCCCAATGTTTTGTTTGAATACATTTTAGCATGCATTTAATCAGCGGCACTTAGAGCTTAAATCCCTAGGTGACGAGGCAGACAGACCTTGACCCAACGCTGACGCCTGGCGGCTTAGAGGGGAACTGCAGCACACGTACAAAACATTAATCATTTAGGAAGAAGACAACCAACATTAAGATGCACAACAATTTGTTTTATCATTACAAAAGTGTCTCTACTGTATGAAAAAGTTCGTGGCACTAATTTGTATAGTTTTCCATCCACATCATATCTGTCAAAAAATCATGTTTTCATTGTACTGCCCCTCATACTTCATAAAATGAAGCCTCGCGCCATTTAAATCACTATGCCACTATGGGTCCAGTGATCACGAGAATGCTGATCTCTGTTTTCTCATCAATTAAACTCTTGCTCCATATGCAATCTCACACAGTCACTGAAGCTTGTATATCTGCAGAGTAAAGAGAAAACAGTGTATTGAGATCAGTAAGAAAAATAAGGCCGAAAGGGCATTCGGCACAGACAGGACCCATCTTGTAGCTAAGGAGACAGCCCATTGCACGCGTGTTTTAAGTACATTTGCAATTCCCTAAGCATGTCTCGTGCTTTAAGGAGGCCATAGTTGACATTAATCACCACATTCCAGGGTGGAGTCTCAAGATATCTCGTACACTGTTAAGAATCACTACCCTTGACCGTCCTGTCACTCCTGTTTTCCTGCCTCGCGGCAGTGCTGTCTGTTTTCTGTAATGCTGCAGTGCAGTCTATGTACCGTCTTTCATGCTCCAGTGTTGTCTCTATTAAAACGCATGGATTCCCTTTTCTTTTATGTAGTGATCAGTTCCACTCCGCAGAGTGCGGGTGGTTGACTCTTGTCACTTTATTCGGCAGTGAATCGTTTCCATCTGTCTGCATTCTGTGCCAGCCTTGAGTGTCACCCACGCCATGAATTGTCGAGTCTCTGTAGTGATGGCCCGCCCACACTCTGCTGTCGCGATAATACTGACAGTTTAGCATCCCCTTAAGGTACCATCGGCATTCTCAACGTGGGCCTCAGAAGGTCGTGGGGGGTAAATGTAATAGAACAAAAGAACATCTCTTGAGAACCTACTTAATGTATGTCTTCATTCTTTTTAAGATGGTTGGAGGAGTTCAGCTCTCGCGCCTAATATCTGCTGCGATATGCTGGTGAAAAGTTCGAATTCTGGTGCGGCCGTATTAGGTCTCCACCCATCCAAAGTTATTTTTTTTTCCTTCGGAGTTTTATATAGCGCAAACTTGAACCAAAGGTATCAGAGCGCTTCACATGAGCACCAGTTGCGTTACATAAGGAGACATTCATTTTTTTTAAAAATAGGCACGGGGAGATTAAATGATTTTGCCCAGAATCACAGGATGTTGAGGTCGTTGCCGAGACTCGAACCCGGTTCCCCTGATTTGAGGTCGACCGCTCTAGCCGTTAGGCTACATGGTAAATGGAACACTACCTGACTGCACAAACTCGTGTGTATATTAATGTGTCACGCTGCGTTATTACGGAAATCTTATACATGAAAAATGAATTATAAAAGTATGCAGATTTACAAAAAGGGGTCCAAAATGGCTGAAATGTTAGATGCCTATCAACATCCTTATAAATGATAACCCCTTCCGGAATGATTTTGAAGCAATGTTATTTATTCCATCCCCGGAGACAAGGAAGTATACAGGTATACTTTGCACTGACAAATTGCAACCCTTAAGTGGGCTGATGCCTCTGCGCCAGAAGGATGACTGGGCTTAAATCCCTATAACAGAACAAAATGGTCCTTTGGAAAAACACTGACGGTACATCTTCAAAAACAGTCATAAATTCAGAGCAAAAGACGGGCCCACCCAGCTCCTAGAAGTGAAAAAACAGTCAAAACACAATTCAGCCTCAAGTGCTCACAGATAGTGGCCTATTGTAGTCTCTTGATAAACAGATGATTTCCCTGGTAATTGATGCCTTCTAAGTAGGGCTGTCACATACTAATTAAGCAGATAAAATAAGTACATTTTTAATGAAGATCTTCTAACGTCAGATTGACATCAAACACAAAGCTACGTGTTTTAACCTATTTCATAGGTAGAATCTCTTCATACTTGACCTCAAAGGAAAGATTTTCTGGTTGATTAGAACTAAGCATAATCAGCTTTGATTGTGCCACATTTCATGCCAGTTAGCTAAACCCCATGGATGGCTAGGTGAGATCAATCTGTCTAACGAGTACAATCAATCAATCAATCAATCAGGGGAATTATAAGCGCACTACTCACCCGTGAGGGTCTCAAGGCGCTGGAGGAGAGGGGGGTTTGCAGATCCGTTCAGTCGAAGTACTATGGCATCAAGAACATAGCTTTTGGACAAAGGTAAGTACAGTTGTGTGTCGTTGGCATAGATGCCAATACGTTTTCAAAAAGGATCATGTAAGGGTTGTACACAAATACAAGATTTGTGACACGGGGGAATCCTGCGGCACACCACATCCCACCACAGGAAGGGGAGGGGACATCTGCTCCTGACACTTGACCAGGATAACTCTACCAGTAACAATCATTTTAAACTAGCTGATAGAGTTGTTAGAGACTCCAGCCACACTGAACTAATGATCGAGTAACATTGTATGATCGATCTTATAAAAGGTGGCTGGCAGGACCAGTAGCAGCAAGCATAGGCATAGCCAATAGGTCTCGCCTTTAGGACCTTATAAGTGTTTAGCCATGCAGCACATTATCCTGGGTGCTGTGCCACCAGGGGTCGAAGAGCTATACAATTACTACACACTGGATCATGCAATGTGATTCAGGAATCCATGCTTGCTTCAGGAAACTTTTATGGACACATTCTAAGGCTTTTTAATGCACAGACAGAAAACTAGTGCCTCGATGCATGTCAACAGCACTACAACATTCTGTGTCAACTGCATCACTAGAGTATTGAACAACCTATGAAAAAAAGCAGTGAAGTACTTTCCAATGGTGGAGACGTCACATCCCTCCTCCCCCAGGCCTCTCTCTATTCACCATGCACCCTTCTCCAGAGTTTTCCATTTAAAACACTGCTCGCACCATTCATTTACTAGCAAGCCCACGGCCCCACCCTCTGTCCCAGCCCCCTGGGTATAGGAGCACTGTATATAGCAAAAACAACAAAATGCTCCCATTTGTCAGGTAGAGGGGAAATAATGAATAAACAGGGACGGCATCAGCATCACTTAAATCTCCATGCACCTAAAAACAAAAACATTTACCTGACTTTGTGTAATGTAACTGGCGCTCTTGTAAAGCCTCCAATACCTGTGGGTCAGTCGAGTTCGCACTCTAAAAAAATGCCTCTAAAAATGTATCTGACCTTGTGTAATTTAACTAGTGCTTATGTAAAGTGCTCCTGCACCTTCGAGTCACTCAAGTTCACATTACATAATAACAAATGTCTCACAGTCCCTGGGGAGCAGCCGTGAATGTGCTTTGAAAGAAGAGCTCTGAGAGGAGGATGACAGGAAGAGGCAGCACGGCGGCATTCAGTTACTTGGGAGGAGGTGTGAGGAACAAATGCTGCTCCCATTTGTCAGGTAGAGGGGAAATAATGTATAAACGGGGGCAGCGTTTGCATCACTTAATTTCCGCGCACCTAAAAACAAAAAAAATGACCTGACCTTGTGTAACGTAACTGGCACTTTTGTAAAGCAGCCTAATATCTTCAGGTCAGCCGAGTTCGCGCTCTATAAAAAGGCCCCTGAAAATGAATCTGACCTTGTGTGATGTAACTAGTGCTCATGTAAAGTGCTCCAAGACCTTCGGTTCGCTCGAGTTCACATGAAATAAACAAGCATCAGAGGAAATGCAACGGGAGTGCCCAAGCCTTGCTCTTAACTGTGCTGCAAGGTTGGGCTGCTGAAGGTCCAGTGACCGAGGCTCGCTAAAGCAACAAGCAGCAAAGCGGAAGAGGTTTGGGGGAAATAATCACACTTTGAAGTCAGAGAACATTAAAGAGGTGATTTTGAAAACAGCGTCTGACATTTCATCTCAGTATTTGAACGTGATGGGGAGATTAAGTGGTGGGCGCCGAAGTGAACCAACGAATATGGGCAGTGACACAAGCAAGAATCAAAGAAAAACATAGTCCCCCAAATGAACACAGAAGTGTAATGTTAACAGTAATTGGGCAGTGCTCTGTGGGAGGAAGCCAAACAAAAAGGAGGGACAAAGAGGAAGGATTAAGCACTAGCAAGCAAGCATTTTTAAAAACAATCGAAGGGATGGAAAAAAAATACAATGGGCGGGCTGTAAGTCCACAGAGTGAATACAGCATGTCTCGAAGAGACAGTGCATGCGCTGCCTAGGTTCGACCTAAAAAAAGGACAACAGAACCTATGTCAGCCACCCAGAGAATCAGTTTATGGATTCCAGTAGCTCAATCTCTGCCTCTCTTCTCGGCATAAAGCCTGAAGGCCTGATTCATAAAGGTAAACTTACACTTTGTAAGCTTCCTCTTTTTCAGTATTTACAGACTATGATTTAATAGTAACTTTATGAATGTGGAGACTCCACAGCAGGAGCGGGGAACTCCGCACAAAAAAAGTTAGGCTTGTCCTCTCCGCAATCGTAAAGTTAATATTAAATAGGAGTTTGTAAATACAGAAAAATAGTAAATTTGCACTAAAGTGTAAGTTTAGCTTTGTGAATGAGGCCCTGATTGTCTATCATCAACAGTAAATTAATTTGAAGATGTTTAGATATTTGGGAGGTAAAACTCAGCACCATACACTTTGCCAGAAAAGGGTGCCTACAAGTGGTAGCTCGAAGGAAAAGCAGCCTTCATGGTGGGATGTTTTAAGAAAGATTGTCACATAAATCCTCACACTGTCATGCCAGAGAAAGAAAAGTAAACCCAAGCTCCCTCAGAAGACAGACTCTGAGATTCGAACTCTGTTTGGGAATGCACAGCAAATGCAACAATATAAGAACAAGATTTACATGCCTGTTTACCGATAGGAGCACTCGTGGAAGAACAAAAAGAGAGGTAGTGTGAAAAGGCTTTGTTCATTAGGAGGAACGAACTGAACATGAGCAGTCTAAAAAAATGAAACCAGCATATAGAAAGCCAGAAAATGTGAATTACAAGCCACAAAGCAAATGGTAAGCAACAGTCTGGTAGGCTTCAACCTAAAACGGAAGTAACAAGGATAAATAAATATATTTCTGCTCGTTATTCCTGGGTCTGGGAAGCATGCCATTTTAACGCACTCCCAGGTTTACAACTCTTTCTAAATCTGGGAATTTGCCAACATCCATAGATAGATGTGTGGGAAAGCCCACAGCAACCCATGAAATGCCTCCCTGCCACACTGTAATGCAAAGCATTAAAATGCACTTCAGTGCATTACCTTGGATTTACTAACACATGCAGAGCCATGCAAGGTGGCTTTGCATGACTTAGTAAATCCCCGATAAGGGCTTGCATTGCCTTGCGTCACTTTGTGTGATGCAAGTGCAACGCAAGCCTTTAGTAAATCTGGTCATAAATGTCTGCAATACTCACAACTCACTTACCAAGGTAGGAAATAAGCAGATTGCTTTGCTGTGCATTAATGAAATCTTATGAATGGATGAGAAAATAAATGTAACAAAAGTACATTTCAGGGGGGCAGATTTACTGACATTTTGCATTAGGGCTGTGTCATAAAAGTGATGCAAACCAGTGCAAATTTTTTATTTTGAATTTACTTACCAGCGCAAAACTTGTTTTGCACTGGAAAGTTGCCCCAAAATAAGCTCTGCTTTGCATCACTTTGCATTAGAGGGTGTTCCATTGATGGTACATGGGTGTTTCCATGCAACTACACCTGGGTTTTAATGCAAGCTGCTATATACTAATAACAGTAAACAGGGGTTTGTGGCAAAAAATAACGCCTTTTTGATAGTGGCATTAACTTGGAGAAATACATTTACTCTCCAAACCTTTTCTGACTTTGCATGCGCGCTGCACTGTACAGCACTCATCGAAAATCCGAAACGTTTTGGAATTTGTCTAAGTATAGTACTTTGCACTGAAAGGGTACGCCTCCAGTACAAAACCCCTGCTAAACATCACACTCACACCCTTGAATTATGGTGCAAAGGTTTGTGTGTGATGCTAGGCAACCAAATCGTGTACCAGCATTAGGGAGAGAGTAAGACAGTGTCATAACTTAGTAGATATGGTGCTTTCCTGTTCTCAGCTCACACAACACAGCACAACAGCTTTTTTTGCTGTACTGTGTTGTGAGTTTTTAATAAATATAGCCCAGACTTTTTGCCCGGTGCCCTTGGCTCTTCCCTCTTGGCTCTTCAGTCAGGAACGATGCTAATCTGTTTTTTTTTGTTCGTATGACATGACGAATAAAAAGTGTTGTCTATTTCCAAGTAGCTCAATGAGTTTAACAAATAAAATCATGACTAAAGAAAGCAGAAATGAGACCAAAACAAATGTAAATAGAGATAAAGATATTAAAACATGAAATGCATCTTATTAATATCCCAGTGTTATGTTGCTGTCTTGAAAGAATCCTCACCAAAAACTGCAAGACTCCCACCTGCATTCCATTTTTTCAATGTAGCAATTGAAATCGCACCTTCACTTCTCACTTTTGTAGAGACAACATTTCTGCAACCTGCGGGGTAACACCATCCTGCTGTGATAATGACAAGGTGTTTGTGGGTTGAGCCAGTTTTTCACTTTTAGACGTTAGTGACGGAGGGACTGGGGTTTTAATCTTGTGAGGTCTTAGCCATGGCCCAGCACTTATCTCCGGTTCTACTGGTTGGATTTTTGTTGTTTTGGTCTTGTTTTATTTGTTAAAAGTTATTATATTTTTCTAAACTGTTGTGGGGTTTTTTTGTGCTGTGTTTTCACGTGTTTTGAAGTGCTGCATAAATGCTTTACACATTGATTCTAAGTGAAGCCTGACCGCTCTGTGCCAAGATACTAGAGGGATGAGCTTAGGTTAATTTGGGGTTTGCTTGTGCCTTACCCTGACAAGGATTGTGGTTACAGCTTGAGTAGGGTTCACCCCCCCCCCCCCAACCAGTAGCCTAATTTCTCACAGGTTAATATTGGCAATTGAAGCAATGACTTAGTAAGCAGTTATTGCCAGTTCCATGAAATACCTATTATGCAGCTATTGCTTGCAATAAAATATTGTCAGTTTACACAGTGACTAGTAAGCACATTATACCATAGTATTGTTGTGAGTATATGTCAATGCATATTACCATTTACAAAGTGTGCAACTTGCAGGAAATTCTTAGCTACCTTGGGGCAAAATATGCAGATATACTTAACATAACAGCACCCCATTATGTAGATTTTGTTAATCAATACATTGTTTTGATAGGACACATTGCAGGTTTACACAGTAGCCCAGTAATCAGATATTATCAGCTGAAAGAGTGTCACAGAAAGCAGATATTTCTTGTATATACACAACACCCCAATAGATATTGAGGTTCACACAGTGTCCTAGTCTTAGTTTGTATAGCGATCAATAAACATATATTCAGTTTCAGCATGGTCAAAACCCATGTATTAATCACTCCCATAATGACTGGGTAAGATGTTACTGACATTTATACATTGTTTCACATTGTAGATATATCCACTTTTCACTTTGTCTGAATAAGCAGATATTACCAGTTTTCACTGAGTGTAGATTTTGCTAGTTCGCAGTGTGTAGAAAGTATTAACAATTTAAATCATGCCTCAATCAACAAGAATTCCCAATCTAGTAGTGCATCTATACACACACACACTATTTTTTTTTATACTAAAAAAACAAATGTAACAGGGACGTTATAGTTAGACTCAGATTTGACTCATACAAAATCAGTGAAATTCAGCAGTTTTGGTTACTTGCGCCCGCAATGCACAGCTTATGACCTCACATATTACATCCCTCATGACATGGTCAGTAACATCACTGATGACTTCTCAAATGACGCACTATCACCCGGGAGGGTATCCTGGCAGTGAGCAAATGTGAGTCTAGCCAAATCTAGGGCCTAGTTGGACTACTTCAAAATCAGGTTTGTTCAGTTTTTTGCTGAATTCATGAAGTGAGGACGAGGCTCTTATGTTTAGTGGCAGGTTGTTCCATACTGCAGGAGCTATGTAGGAGAAGGCTCGACCTATGTATCTGGTTTTCTGTACACATGGGATGTGTGCAAGTAGGAGTCTGGATGAGCAGAGGTTTCTGGAAGGTTTCTGAAAGCAGATGCGGTTGTTGAGGTATGCTGGGTCAGTGTTATATAGTGCCTTGAAAGTGTGGGTGAGAAGTCTGAATTGTCCTCTTTGTGTTTGAGGAGCCAGAGGAGTTCTTTCAGTTAATAAATATTTAGTATGCACCATATGTACCACAGTTTATAGGAATGTTTGTAACTGAGCAGCACGCAACCAGCCTTCTACTTCTCCTTAGTGACCATGTATATCTGTCCTACAGCCAACAGAGATGAGTTGCTGTGACTCTTTACAGACACCCACCCAGAGGAACTTCACCAGATATGAGACACACTACAGCCATCACCTATGGCCAAGCTTCACCTTCCAAGCAGTTTCACAAAGCACACAAAATGCAATGGTCACGAGAAGTTGCACCTTTAAAGCTGTCACACAGTTCTAGGCTCTATTGGGGTGGTACTGAAAAGGCTTTCTAGAACTAGTGGAATTTTAATACTGTTGCTCAAAGGTAGCGGACACATTTAATTTATCCCCAGGAAAGCTGTGACTTGCTGAAAATAAAAAGATAACATTCCATGGCATGAAGATTGAAAGGAGCAGAAGATTCACATATGGGCAACCATCTTGACTAGATGTAATGCGCTCTCATCCCAAAAACAATATGCCAATTTTTAGGTCTGGCGTTAGCCAAGACCTTTTGATTTTACTAAAATAAGTATAAAATAATTACATATAGGGACTTTCAGCCCCCTCTACATCCATTGGTCTGTTGTTGTGTCATTCACATTTTGCTTCCGCCCACTACAGCATACAGCATGGGGCAGTCAGTCAGCCTACTTCAGCCACTGGTTAAATTCACTTCAAGTGACTGCATTTTGTTTTCTCACAACAAGCACATCCACACACAAGCTAGTTCCCTTCAGTGCCAGTGTTTTCTTTTTTACTTTATAACTACATTAGTGTTGCCTTTGTGTTTAGAGCCTGATGTGATAGCAGGACGCTTCTGGAGCACATTCCATCTTTATCAGATCTCATCTCCTGCCAATGCTGGTGTAAATTCCTTTTTTCACAGTTTACCAGATTGCATCAATTTAAATCTGGATTAAGTTGTCTTCTTCTCACTTTTTTCTTTCCTTCTCTCTTTCTTTATTTCTCGTTCCTTCTCTCCTTTTTCCTCCTCTCTTTCTTTCCTTCTCTCTATCCTTCTCTCTTTATTTCTCATTCCTTCTCTCTTTTCGCCTTCTTTCTTTCTTTCCTTCTCTATCCTTCTTTCCTTCGTTCTTTCCTTCTCTTTCCTACTTCCTTGTCTTTTTTCCATGCCTTCTTTCTTTCTTGCCTGCCTGTCTCCTATCTTTCCTTTTTCTTCTTTCCTTCCATGTTTGTTTTTTTCTTTCTTTCTTAAAGGCTAGAGGCTTGCAGCTAATGATTGACTGATTGGCTTTTCTAGCTCGGTGTTAGCCAAGACATTTCGATTTTACTAAGATTATGTGTGTAACATAGTTATAGAGGTTTCAGCCAGACTTCCAGCATTAGTCTGTGGTTGGTGTTGATCATATTTTGCTTCCACCCACTTCAGGGCGCATTAAGGGACAATGTATCAGCTCACCTCAGCCACTGACTGACTCCACTATGAGTTTCATAAAGCCGCTCTTTCACAAAGGAACACATTCACACACAAAGTAGTTCCATTCAGTGTCAGAGAGGACTATGATAGTGTGTGTGTTTTTTTAGACCAAAAATACTTTTTTTGCCTTTAGCAATTTTTTTTAGATTGATGAGGGCTCAACATATTTCCAAACATTGAAGTTTTGCAAAAAACATGACAAAAGAACAAGAATTTCCAGAAGGCTGGGGGCCAAAACCAGACCTATTGGCTTTGCCGATGCTTGTTCATAATGACCATGAAATTAATTAAGCAGAAATTTCAGTTTACCCAGGGCCCCAGTAAACCAGAGAATTTAATTTAAAGGGTCCCAATAGGATGAAATTGCTAGATTATAAACCATCCAAAATGTAGTCTGTCAGTTTCAAAAAGGTCGTCTGCATTGTAACCCAATACTCAGATGTTGTCCGTGCACAGCCCTTCATAATGCAGATTTAGCCAGTGTACCCAGTGCCCCACGGGCACATTTTCCACGTGACCCATGCTTGTAGATTTTCAGATTCACCACACTGTCCCAGAAGGCAGATGGTGCCTGTTTACAAAGTGACCTGGTAAGCAGTTTAGATTAGTTTATACATTGTCCTCATTAGGCAGGTCCTGCCAGTTTACACTTTGCCCTAGTAGGTACATATAATATTTTGTCACAAAGCCAAAGTAGTCATACACAGCCTGGCAGCACTGTGTCACAGAATGCAGACATTGGCTTTCAGATAACTATTCCAATTCAGCATTATTGGGGCCACATTCAAGAATGCGACTCCCACCAATTCATAAAGGCCAGTGACACCACATAAGACACGTTTCATTATCCTTAGCTTTCAAAAAGGGATTGGTAAACAGACATGTTGATGCATTTTGCAATGCAGATTAATGTCTTGATTGCAAACCGTAAAGTGTATTGGATATTGCTGATCAAAGAAACGGTTTGCCTGAATTAAAAGGCAGCAAATGTAACTGGGGATGGGTGACAGGGCTATGCCATAGACATACTGCTTAAGGACTATTCAAATGACTCTATAGTACAAGGTGATATCAGAGTGACAGCATCACCGCTCCCAGGAAGAAGTAACAACTGAGTGCTTAATTTGAGCTGGTGGTTTCTGGTGCTCGACACCAGCACTTTATTGTCAACACCAACACTTAAGACAGTCTGCCACACATTGGCCCTGTCAGTCGAACTGAGAGACAAGGACAACAGCTGTTTATTAATTTAATTCTCAATAAAAATTACTAATACCTACCACCCAGGCCGTTTTTGTGGCTTTGGGGGCCTGGAATTGTCACACTTTTAAGAGTGTGATCAGTAGTAGTGTGTTGGTGCTGTCATTGGTGGCTCTGGCAGGGCCCGGCACTTTTTTTTTACAAATTAAGCACTGCAACTAACTCGGTGTAACTTTATACATGTATATATTTATATTTGTTAAGAGATTCTTATGCATATATTTATGAATTATTGTATTGTTAATAATTGATACCTAGGTTATATTATTCCTTTCTTTTTTTCTTACAATTTTTCTTTAATTCCATTTTTTATTACATATCAAATTGTTTTTCTATATTTACATTTTTATTATGCCATCAAACACATTGTATACGTTTCAGTTTCAGCTAACATATTTATATGGTTTCTTTTTATGTATACAGTATCTGTCTTCATTGGTGGTACTTCTACTCATCAAATAAGAATTATTAAACAGTAACTCAGTGCAACCCCACTGGATCAACTGCATGAGATTATCTGGCAGTTTACATCGTCTTCATTACATTGTCAGAGCCACTACATCTTTAGCCACTGCACCACTTTTTTAGAGTGGAGCAGTGTGTCGTAGCGTGGCATAGAGTTGAGTAGAGTGTTGCACAGTGGCAGAGAGTGGCGTAGAGTGTTGTACAGTGGAGTGTAGGGGGATACAGTGCAGTACAGCAGAGGGTAGTAGATTGAAGTTTTACAGAGTAGAGTGTTGTAGAATGGAGCTGCTTACATTGGAGTTTCATGCAGTGGTGTAGAGTGGGGTAAACTGCGTACAGTGGAGTCAGGTGGAGTGGAGTAGCAAGGACTAAAGTGTCATATGGTGGAGTGGCATCTCATATAGTACAATGCTGTGGGGTGTAGTACACTGTAGTAGCATAGCAATGAGTGGAGTGGAGTAAGGTGTTATAGAGTGGAGCAGCATGTCATACAGTGAGGTGGTATGCCGTGTCGTAGATCGACCTATGTAAGTGTATAATTAATAAAAAAATAATTAATCTAAGGTTAAAGTAATATAAAAATGAAATAATTGCATTAAGGGTCAAGGTTAAATATTAAATTAAAATAGTATAATTAAATACCTTAATTAAGGGTAACGGTTAACTATTAAACTAAAATAATAATAATAATAAAACACAATTTGTAAATTAAGGGTAAGAATTAATTAGTTAATTAAAATAAAATAAAATACACTGGTCAAACTGTACCTAATGATGCCATAGAGAAACATACTTTATGCCACAAATGTTATTTTCTTAAGATGTAATAGGGCATAGACGGACAAAATATTAGTTTGACTTTGAGATGAGAAAAAAGACAGGCATCCATCGACACTGCCGCGAAGGAGTCTAGGGAAATGATCATGTATAGTAGAGAATTCGGCGAAATGCCAGGACGTGAAGACTAAAATACAATATAGTGAGTGGGACTGATCATGGAGGTATGGTCTGAAGTTGAGACATACGAGGGGGAAGACCCAGGTACTCAGCAGAAGTGAAGACTCACTTACGTCCCCTACTAACACCGAGGGACTCTGTAATTGAGGGAGGGAGAGCAGTATAATACAGCCTGTCAAATGCTTCAAGACTGAGCTCTGATGAGTTTGCATTGCAGACATGGAAATGGCCCCATGTGTGTAACACAACTGTGTGTAGAGATGGAAGGTACTCATCAGTGTGTTCTAGGACTAGAGGTAAGGTGTGGAGGTGAAGTGATGGCTTTGCCTGGGTTGGTTAAGTGAAGGCAGGTTTTATTGCATTCAATGCAGAAAATGTTCCAACTGAGGTGGGGTGCAGGCGTCATATATGTTGCTGGATGAGAAACCAGGCTGAGAGCGTATGTTTATGACGTACAGCAGTTGTCCAACAGACTCCCTTGTGTAGCACAGAGAGAATATTTTGGATATGCACATTGTATACAACAATCAAGTAATGATGGGGGGTGTATTGATTAAGGGTTTAACCTGGAATATACGGGGCACTATTAATGTGATTAAATAGGGGAAGATAATTTACTATGCAAATATAATTATGCCATAGCAAATGCACTTGTTATAATACTAACAATATAGTCTGACACCAGGTTAGGAGCTGCGTCAATCTACGGCAGTATATACCTCAAGCTCAGGAAGAACCACCATTTTAAATCATAAGCGCTTGAATTTCAGGGTCATACATGTAGGGTTGTATCTGAAGTGACGATATGTAATTACTAGGGCTACCCTACACCGCAGGTGAGTGCTGCTGGTCAGTGCAAATTATCCTAATGTACACAGACCTAAACATTTTTTAGCGTCAACTTATACTGTGTCCTGATGCCCCTGAGATTCATGGGTCATTTTTGGGACTAGAGAGGTCATCCTGTAAAATGGTGTAGATAATGCAAATCATGTCTTTTTTTATATTAGTGGATATATGTCAGTAATTATACTTGTTGGAGAGTCAGTACACTTATTCATGGGTGAATGGTTCACCCTCGCACATAGATTGCTTCTGTGTTTACAATAACTTGGCAGATATGTAAAGAGATTCACCTGCAATTTGTGCAACCATGAGCTGGTCACGTTGGAGTGCATCATCCCAGGAACATAAAGGACTAGCATTGTATGGATATTCAAGATTGGCGCTCGCGGACGTGTTTTTCTCTTCTAAAGTAATACGACTCTTTTTTTCAGAAGAACACAAAGCCTTTCTAGGAAGGCTGATAGTGTGGGAGACCTTTAATGTATGCTTAGGGTGATTTGTTTATCACACTGAAAGGGCTTTCTGAGGATCATCAGGTGGGAAATGTCCCACATAGAGGGTACTCTGGCCACTCTGAAAAGGTTATATGAAGCAGGCGAGAACCCTCAAACTCTGGGGATATTTAAAAAAAAAAAGCCAAACTACATCTTATGATGCCGTTCTTAGAGAAACACAATTTATGTCACCCATTTTCACCTATGTACAGAAGAGGTTGAGGTATTGGTAGTTAGAATGCACCTTGCTAAGGTAACGGATGAGGAAGAAGGAGATATAAGTAGAGAAAGTGGTAGATGGTAGGGGGTCACTAAAAGCAGCAGGCCTAAATGTCCTCGCTGTGAAATTTTACAAACAAGTTTGCAGCAGTGCTGGCCCCAATATCTTGGAAGCGTACAAAGAGGCAGTGGAAGAAGATAGTTTTCCCCCATCGTCATGGGCAGATTTTATTAAAGTGTTTCCTAGCCTCACAAGGATCAGAGCATTGCGGATTCTATCACCCAATTTCACTTATGAATATGGTCAGAACATTCAGCTCAGGATTGTGGCAAACCGTCTACCCACTTTGATGAAATGGTCAGTCAATCCAGATCAGGAAAGGTTGCGCCTCGTCAAGCTTAGTCCAACTACTTATTCAGGTTGTTTAATGCACAACCGGCTGTATATCTGGAGGGGATGGCCCTCAAGTCAGTGCTGTTGGTGTAGTTGGTCCAGCTAGAGCAGCAGTTTCACTTTGGGACATCTGTGCCTTTGGAACAGCTTCTATATGAATCACCTGTGGCAGCGGGGGAGGCAGGCGGGGCTGCCTATAGCAAATTTCAATTTCAGAGGGGTCCATGGAAAGGGTATCTACTGTCACCATCACTACTTGGATTAGTCATGGAGTCATTGGTACAGATGATGTTGATTGAGGTGGCTGGACATTGGTGAATGTACAAAGGGTAGAGTCAGTTATCTCCTTGTAACTGGACAAACCACTGATGTGAATGATCAGCTGTGGACTGACAGGTAGCTTTAGAAATAGTGGACACAAAGGGGAGAATTTCAAGCCATATAATAATGGGACTCACTCCCAAGTGTTTCTGTATGAAAGAAAGGCAGTTAGTTTCACATCTAGTATTTGTATATGGGAATACATATATGTAGTGAAAGTGAGGATACCCTAAAGTGAAGCATAATCTGCAGGATTTTCTCAGATAATTTCAAATAAAGATAGAAACATTTATTGTGCTACCCATTTCCAATACAATCAGAATCACAATTGCTAAATGCTTATTCGCCCAAAATGTCTTTGTGCCAGTTCTGATTTTTTTTCACAGGCGCTAGAGCACCAATTTTGATATAATGATAGTATGGCATCTTTATTTCTAAAGCAACTGTTGATGGGATGGAGGGACCCTCACAATTACAATATTTTGGTATGCTCAGGCCAGGAAAGCGATGGCAGATGTAGGGACTTGTCCATCGCCCACTTCTCGTCTGACCGGTGCACGTCTAGTACACATTTTGGGCATTGTGGGCTGTAAAAGGCATATGAAATGCTTTAGTTTCTATTTCAAGAAACACCCTATTATTCCTCAGATATCGCCAACTGCGTTTGGCACTCCATTGTCACTTGAAAGAAGGAACAGTGATACCTGAATACTCTCCCCTGGAGGATAGACTCCTCTTAGACCCCATGAGTGAGAAAGCAATATCCCTTACTTATAAAAAATTGGTGAACAACTCCCCGGATTGCCTGGGTTCCCTGAGGGAGGCCTGGGAATCTGATGTGGGATTGCTGGAAGATGACGACTGGGCGGAAGCTCTTCAGAGTCCCAGAGGTATAGCCATCAGGGCGCACTTTAGGCTTGTCCAACTTCGTATCCTCCATAGATCTTATGCCTCAAGAATGGTGCAGGTCCACATTGGGGGTGGTGGCTCCGAGCTGTGTGCCAGGGG
Source organism: Calotriton arnoldi (assembly GCA_963921515.1). Taxonomy (NCBI): domain Eukaryota; kingdom Metazoa; phylum Chordata; class Amphibia; order Caudata; family Salamandridae; genus Calotriton; species Calotriton arnoldi. Next base: position 80,746 of record CAWUFW010020512.1, read on the forward strand.
GTGTGGCGAGAGGGGGTCTTTCTTTCATATATTATGGTCCTGTCCCAGGATTCAGAAGTATTGGAGGGGCATAACCCGCATAATGGAGGCAGTTGTGGGTCTGCAGGTTCCATTGGAGTCCAGGTGGCACATCCTGGGTGTCACAGGGGAGATCACATGGCCACAATGGGCCATGCTCTGGCTCGCCCTGGCAGGGGGGGTCGCCAAGAGAAATATTGCCCGGGCATGGGGGGCGGCAGAGCCCCCAACTGTGAACTCATGGCTGTGCGATATGGACTGGTGCCACAATGCGGAGCAAGTGGTCTATCAAAGTCGTGGATGCCCTTGCAAGTGGGAGAAAATGTGGGGGGCGTGGACTCTGTATAGAGGTCTGTGAGTGGGACTTCGAGGTGTGGTGTATGTATTATCCGATAAGTGCTAAGCGGAGAGTTCAACCTTGTACTGTGAGGGAAATATTACTCTGAATGTACGTATGCGCTGAGGTGCTATGTAGTCACCGTGTCATTTGTTTAAACTGTACATGCATGTCTAGATCTGCTTTGTTTCTGAAGCTTGTTCTTTTGTTAATAAAAAGATAAAAAAAAAAAAAAGAAGCACTCTATTAGGCTAAATGGGCCAGAAATGTATTATGGAATATGGCCTGCAGCAATATTAGAGAGGTGCTGCTGAGTATGAAAAGCAACATTTTCTCTTTACGGTCTTGAGGAGAAGCTATGTCATGCATCTCCTTGTACATGGTCTTGATATCCTAGGAAGTACATTGAAGTTGGGGGCAGCTTCTGTGCAAATTCCCTTACGGCGGAGAATGATCCGATGTCAACCTAAATTTGTTTGTCTAGGAATTGTTTTGGAGAAAATTTGCACGGCACTGAGATGGATGCAGATGGCATCACCAGAGGCTCATGCCTTGCAGAGAGACTAGGTGCTGCATAATGATGGTGAGAAAGTGTACAGGAGCTTAGTGCATACCTGGCAACGTCCTCGGGCATTCGGTCAGAGTTCAGGTCCAAGCTTTGAGGGTCCGGTCAGAGTTCAGGTCCAAGCTTGGAGGGTCCAGTCAGAGTTCAGGTCCAAGCTTTGAGGGTCCGGTCAGAGTTCAGGTCCAAGCTTGGAGGGTCCAGTCAGAGTTCAGGTCCAAGCTTGGAGGGTCCGGTCAGAGTTCAGGTCCAAGCTTGGAGGGTCCGGTCAGAGTTCAGGTCCAAGCTTGGAGGGTCCGGTCAGAGTTCAGGCCCAAGTTTGGAGGGTCCGGTCAGAGTTCAGGCCCAAGTTTGGAGGGTCCGGTCAGAGTTCAGGTCCAAGCTTGGAGTGTCCGGTCAGAGTTCAGGTCCAAGCTTGGAGGGTCCGGTCAGAGTTCAGGCCCAAGTTTGGAGGGTCCGGTCAGAGTTCAGGCCCAAGTTTGGAGGGTCCGGTCAGAGTTCAGGTCCAAGCTTGGAGTGTCCGGTCAGAGTTCAGGTCCAAGCTTGGAGGGTCCAGTCAAAGTTCAGGCCCAAGTTTGGAGGGTCCGGTCAGAGTTCAGGTCCAAGCTTGGAGGGTCAAGTCAGAGTTCAGGTCCAAGCTTGGAGGGTCCGGTCAGAGTTCAGGTCCAAGCTTGGAGGGTCCAGTCAGAGTTCAGGTCCAAGCTTTGAGGGTCCGGTCAGAGTTCAGGTCCAAGCTTGGAGGGTCCAGTCAGAGTTCAGGTCCAAGCTTGGAGGGTCCGGTCAGAGTTCAGGTCCAAGCTTGGAGGGTCCGGTCAGAGTTCAGGTCCAAGCTTGGAGGGTCCGGTCAGAGTTCAGGCCCAAGTTTGGAGGGTCCGGTCAGAGTTCAGGCCCAAGTTTGGAGGGTCCGGTCAGAGTTCAGGTCCAAGCTTGGAGTGTCCGGTCAGAGTTCAGGTCCAAGCTTGGAGGGTTCGGTCAGAGTTCAGGCCCAAGTTTGGAGGGTCCGGTCAGAGTTCAGGCCCAAGTTTGGAGGGTCCGGTCAGAGTTCAGGTCCAAGCTTGGAGGGTCCAGTCAAAGTTCAGGCCCAAGTTTGGAGGGTCCAGTCAGAGTTCAGGTCCAAGCTTGGAGGGTCAAGTCAGAGTTCAGGTCCAAGCTTGGAGGGTCCGGTCAGAGTTCAGGTCCAAGCTTGGAGGGTCCAGTCAAAGTTCAGGTCCAAGCTTGGAGGGTGTGCGTGATTGTTAGACAAGGATACTTGAAGGAACTGGGATTCCTCTGTGGATGTGTGGTCTGGTTCTGGTGGGAGAATGGAGAGTGCGCCTCTGGATGGAATTGTATAGTAGGAGGAGAGAAGTTGAATGGAAGGGTCATGAAATCATGAGGGAGAGCAACAAATAGAAAGGGCTAGGCGGTGGTTGAGTGCTTTCTATTGTATCCCTTTTTGCGCTAAAGTCAATGCGACATTGCAATTGTGTATCCCGAGTTGATTGCATATGCATGTTGTGCAACTCAATATATGTAGTCAAATAGTTTTTTTCTTGATGTAAATTTGTAAAAAAAGAATTCCCAGATGAAATGTTGCAAATGCATAATATGGAGTTAAGGAATTAATAGAACCTTCACATCTGACAATCCCATTAATGCAATGGAACGGCATGGATTACATTTCATTTTAATTTCAAATTGGCAGCACATCAAAGTGCTACAGAACATAGCTTCTGACTTCAGCTTTAATGAAATGTGCATGATTACATGAATGTTTGTGTAGACGGTCTGATATCTCAGCGGGATGAGTACTGCTGTCGAAATTTACGTGTAACCTGCAGTTATGATATTTGTTTTTTATAAACTCCTCGATGAGGTCGCCGGAGGAAGATCCTTCTCCTACCTGGCAGCCAAGACCTGGAACTCCCTCCCCACTCACCTTCGGCGAACCCAGGACCATCTCTCCTTCAGGAAGCAGCTCAAGACCTGGCTGTTCGAGCAGTAACTTACCCCCTCCCCCAGCGCCTTGAGACCCTCCCGGGTGAGTAGCGCGCTCTATAAATGCCGTGATTGATTGATTGATTGATTAATAGCACGTGGGTCATCAAGGCACAACTGACTCTCTTATAGCAAACTTTATAATGCACCTTCACTCACAGGATTCAGGCAACAATCAAAATGTAGCAACTTAATAATTAGGCTGTTGTTGAAGCGTTTTCTGGGACTAAATAATGTTGATGAATAACCTTTTTTGTTAATGACGGAGCCAATATGCAAATGCTGAATTAACATGATTAGATTTCAAACACATTAAATTTGATATATAGAAGTGTGTTTATTAATATAATAAAGTTATGCCACATTTTTACATAATGGACATATGAGTTAACATGGATGCTGTTGATGCTGCTCATTCACTCTTGCTCTTCCACCTCCCATCTTATCCCCCAGGGCATCTTCTCTCCCCACAAGCTCTGCAGAGCGAAGACAATGTGTAATTTTTTGCAGTGTGCATGTATTGTGAATGAACGTTCAAGTCTTCTTAAACTGTAACGTATCTCAAGGTCCTTTCACTTCAGTTCCTAGTTTGTTTCAATGTATGAAGACCCATTGTTAGATGCTACATATTAATTTGGATACCTCCAGATAACAATAACACAGAAGATGCTCAAATGTTTTCTTAGAATGGGATATTGCTTATGAACCTAATAGTGATGTGGACAACTCTGATTTGTTAAATAACTTGTTACATGTAATCACGAAGAGACTGTGCTGTTCCTAATTTGTTGTGCAAGTATTGTGTATCGGAAGCCTTTGGTTTTGGGGATGAGCCAGATTACTTTCCTTTTCAAATAGGGATGCTATCCGATTTATTTATGTTTTTGCTGTTCATTTGGAGCTTTGAATTTTTCTGATTTGTGACTGCTCTGTATAACTCTGAATTTTTTCCTTCTTGGAATTTATTCTATACATCTTGATTTTAAGACATTTTATAATAAAACCCTTTAACTTTTTTACTGATTTTGAACTCAGTTATTGAGTGATCAAAATTACTTATGTTCATTACTCTGCTAAATTGATGTCGGCGATGGTGCCTTTTAGCGCATGATCAACTCAAAGCAGAACCACCTAAGGTACATTTTGGGGTGGTCTAAATTTTGGGGTGTCCTAAATTTAGGGGTACGGAGTGCTTCTTTCACACTGTCATTTTTATATTTATTGCAGTTGTATATAGGTCGAACTGGGCCCAGTACCACTAGGGCACTTTACATGTGAAACTAATTCCATTTTGTAAGCAAGAATCATTGGTTATTGAGTCACTGCAGGAACTCAAGTCTGGTTATCAAAGTTCCAAGGTTAGCAGCTCTAGTTATTGGGCCACTTCTCCTCCCTACTCCATTGTCATCAAAGGTTTATCTGCAGCTGAAAAGGAAGTCTTGAGCTCTGAGCTGTGTGAAATTGACTATGCGTCTTTACTGTGCCATATGTGCCTGACAAGTCACTTCAGGGTGCATGTGTCATTGAGACCCAAAGGGCTGTCATGTAACACAACATTCTGCTGCAGATTCAAAGTATACAAACACATGCCTGTCTCAGCAGTTTCCTTCAGCTCATGGATCTGTTAAAATGTTACACCACCATCTAGCACATATCACTGCTAAAGGATAAGCTTCTGATTTCACCTATTTCATTTTAGCAGACCTGATTGCAAGGCCGACAAGAGATAGTGTGTAACTGTGTATTTTTGTAAAACCTATTGAATGTAGGCCAGGCCAATCATCTAGAGTATTCTAAGGGATAAGATCATGATATTTAATTATATGTGCATGCCCCACTAACAGCCATCGGAATAGTCGCAGGTCAGAGAAGATTTAGGGACCTTTTCACAAAGATATTTTCAACCGTAAACCTATGTTCATGGCCAAAAATACCTTGTATGCATGGCAGGAACACACAAACAGATTCCTGGCAGACATAAATGTATTTATTATTGTAGGTGTCTCCACCACTAGTGCGGAGAAATCTGCAGTAGTAAGTTTCCTTCGAGGGGTGGCAAGGGCACCGCACGGCGCATGGTAGGACCAGGTTAGTCCTTTTGGAGGCTTTACCTTCTGACATCGTTGTGGGGACAGAACGGAGTTGCTCTGCAGAGCTCTGTGTCACTATGTGTCGGCCCAGTGAAGCTTTCAGGTGGGATATGCACGGCGTGGTGGGGCTCTGATTGACTCTGCATTGGATCCAGTGAAGCTTTCAGTTGGGAGCTGTGTGGCGCGGCTCCGCGCGGCTGTTTTACTTGGCGTTGAATATGGAGAACTTTCAGTTAGGAGATATGCAGCTATGCAGTGCTCTGTGTTGCACCACGTTGGATCCGGTGAAGCCTTCAGTTAGGCAGGAAGAAGTGCACTCTGACCGCAATGAAGGGTCCAGGACCTTGAGGACAGCACTTGGAGGTCAGGACTCAATTCAGAGATGCCAACAAAGGAGCCAGGTCAGGTCTAGTTGGGTCTGGTCAGCTGAGATGCAGGAAAGCTCTCTGGAAACTTGTTGTATCCCTGTAGTTCACACATGTGATCAGCCGACTGACCCTTGGAGTCACTTCTGGGGTCCCAGGTATAAGGCAAGCTCCTCCCCAGCCACACTGTCAAGAAGACCCACACCTCTCCACACCTAGGCCCTTTGTCCATTGTCTGGGAGCAATACATATCTCACTCCGGGAAGCCAGCAGTGGTCAGGTTATACCTGAACACTGACAGCAAAGCAGTTTTTGATTTAGGCATGAAAATGACAACTTTCTAAAAGTGTAATTTAAAAAATACTAAATTAAAATCTGACTTTCTCAATAAGTTGAATTTTAAATTACTATTAAAAGTAGCCTTTGAAATATTTTGATAGCTGCTCCCCAACTGAATTTAGCCTTTATTAAATGTAATAGGGTAAACCAATGTTAGTCTGTGGGAGGCCAGCCTTGCCACAGTGAAAAACGACTTTGGGGATGTTTCACTGCCAGGTCATGTAAAACATAAAATATATATGACCTGCTTTTTTAGATACCCTGCATACTGCCCTATGTGTATTTAGGGCCACCTTAGGGGTGACATAAGTATTAAAAAGGAAGGTTTAGGCCTGGCAAAAGGTTTATTTAGCCAGGTCGACATGGCAGCTTGAAACTGCATACACAGGTTGCAATGGCAGACCTGGAAACATGTTTTACAGTGCTACTTAAGTGGGTGGCACAATCAGTGCTGCAGCCCACAAGCAGCATTTAAATTACAGGCTCAGGATACATGTTTTACTCTGTACTAAAAACTTACAAGTAAATTAAATGTGTCAATTAGCCATATGCCAATCTGATCATGTTTAAAAGGGAGAGCAGAAGCACTTAACCACTAGTTAGGAGGAGTAAAGTATACAGAGTCCTACGGCCTACAAAAACATGTTCAGTTACAGAAGGCAAAAAAGCTAGGGGAATATCACGCAAAAGATGGTAATTTGCAACACAGGTGTGCGTCTGTGAATGTTTGGTATTAGAAAAAACAGAACGTTCAGGCAGAGTTGTAAATCTCCACTCATACTTTTATGTTTTTTGATTAGGGCTCATAATTGCAAACTCCCAGCTTTCAAATGTAATTCATGCCTCCATTCAGAACTTTCCGGAGTGTGGTGATGATACAGACCGTGCGATGGGATTGCAAAGTATACATGTAGTCCATGCAAAAAAGTACACTGGTTCCAAACAGTGGATCTTTTCCTGAGTGTTGACACCAGACGTTTAAGGACAAGATGCAGATAACAAGTGTTGACCACTTTAGTGGTTTGTTTTGATGTTATGGGAAGTGGCTGAACCAAAAGCACAAATACCACTGTGGGAAATGCCAGAGGTGCTAGTACCAACACAAGAGGCTAGTCAAGTGGCCCAGTTAGAATTCAGTTACCAAGATTAAGATTTCTGCTCAGGCTTCATGAATGGACATCAAATATAACTGACACACACTGGGGAATCTTTCAGATGCCTCCCAATGACAACAGCCTGTGGATGAATGCACATGGTGAAGAGAGACAGAGGGTGGAAGCTACAACTCAGTGCTACTGGTTTGGATAAACATTGTCCCCACCATATACACTCTCCACTCTAGAAACCATTGCATCGAAGTTTTCATTGATTGGTCTAAGAGCTCTTTGCACCTCTCAAGTAACAGATGATGGTCCAGCCAAAAGAACCAATTACATCAGGATCACCTTCCCTTGTCTCACATATGTCCTGGCAGAAGAGAGGTGAATTCATTGAGATAGGTTTAAGCTTTTGATGTGCACTTGGAGCTGAGCGCAGAATCAGCCTTCATTACTTGTTGGCAGGCTTGAGCTGGGACTTCAGTTAGTGGGCTTGTAGAGAGTTAGCCTTTATTAAGATGCGGTAGCCACCCCTCATTTGCGATTAGGAAGAATGTCTCCAGTACTGAATGAGCAGCTGATGATCACAGCCACAACTAGGGTCAACACTTCCGCAAGGTCCTTCACCACTTGCCTAGAATGAGGATCAAAGGGAAGAACATTCTTGAGCTATTCATCTAAAAACAAAGAAACAGGATAATCTGCGAGCTGAGCTGATACCAGCACTAGCACATCCCAGACCAAGAATGTCTGTGAACAATAAAAGAAGGTGGATTGCTTTTATCTTCCACCTCAGTCTGGGTCCCGAGTATTGCAGGTAGACGGAAGCAAGGGTGCAGCTTGCCTAACAAGTGGCAGGGAATTTTGGCCTGGCCTGCCACTTAAAATTGATTTTTGCTGGCGGGAGCTGTACGCTAATATCCATCCTTGCGCCAGAGACCCTTACATAGTAGCCTCCAAAAGCAAGGGGACCGTGATCATTACATTATCAGGGAGAGTAAATAGTTCCTATTGTAGTTATTTATTGCCGTTTGTTCACTCTCAATGTCCTTGCTACTTAGTTTTGCCTGGGGCACACTAATTGAACATATTGTTCAGGAGAGAGTTTCCCAAAATAAACTCAAATTAAAAAACAAACCATAATTGTGAATGAAATTGTGATCACATTATCCAATCAGGGATAAAGTAGGAATGTGGCAGAATTGACATTTGAAATCAAAACATGCAAATTTCTATTTCATAGGGAAAAGATTGGACCAGTTATCTAATTATAATAATATAGCTTTTAGAAATATGAAAGATGCTAATTCTGTAAGACACACCAGTAGCCTGTAATGATATTTCAGTCTGAAGGCCAAATATAAACCACGTCAGAATTGGTGTATAGGGAGCATCCGTCAAAAAGCTGCAGATGCCCAGTTCGCCAGACTCCTCGTCTGCCAGCCTCATTTAGAGGTGGGTGAAGGGCCAGGTATCCACTGGAGGAGTCTCAGCTGCTCCGCCGATGCACAGCTTTAACCGACAGAGGGCCTGTCAATCAATGCACATCAGAAGGTCCGCCTTGTTCATGCCGTTCCCTCCAGTGTACATTTTCCTGTTCGGGGCAGACAGGGAAAGCGACACCCCCACTCTGGGAAAAAACTCCCAGCACTTCAGGGCCATTGATTGTTTTTTGTTTTGCAAAAATAAACCCCTCTTTGGGGCCAAATGAAAAAATTCTCATCGCCTCCCATACATGGTGGAGGGCTGCATTTCAGTATTGCTGAAAATGCTTTCCTGCAGCAGGAACACTTTTGGCAAAAGGATCCTCGCCGTGTTGACGGGGATCTCCAAGAATGGCCAGGGGTCCTCTTCCAGAAAGGCGGTTGTGAAGGCCTCTGCCACCCCGGAGGCCTGGCAGGCCACCATACTCTAAATAACCCCTCTGGAGTTTGAAGAACTCTGAAGTTAGGACGACGAGTACAGGTTTCCAGGAATGGGCACTTAAAAGATGCACACTAATTACCTAAGACTGTCTTTCATAGTGTCACAGATGTTTGCATATTAACATGGTAGAAAGACTTCAAATGCTATGCACTGTCAGCATGAGCGGTTTTTCTTAATTAATTTTACTAAAGTTTTACGAACTGTTGTGTAAACATAAGGAACCAACCTGAAGGGTAGATACTGGCTATTAAAAAGCAAAGAAAAATAAAAGTACACATTGCTAGTTAATGGGTTATCCACGCGTGCCTGCTTGCAGAATTGCAGACGTGATCACTCTATGTGACTTTATTGATGACACGGACGCCTTGTGAGTATGGTGTGATTGACATGCGAACTGGAGATGGGCACGTCTCCACAGCATTGGCAATCTTGACCTCCACAGACAGGAGACAGGCATTGTGGTGCAAACCGTGAAGCACTGAAGGCTGTGAAGGCACAGAGGGATCGGCGTTCAGCTTCCTTTATGACTCCTTCAGCCAAAATGATAACCCTCATTCACTCTGCAATGTCATTGCACATGAGTGTACTGACTGCCCAATGCATCAGTCTCTTAATTGCACAGTTGAGGAAATTCATGGTTTAGTCCTTAATCAGCTAAAATACCTTGTGCTAAACGGCCTAAACCTACAAATTTGTGTCCCTGTACTCGGCAAAATTGTCAGACTTTCTGACGTTTTGGTTGTGTTTATGCATGTCTGTTTACAGTCCGTAAGCATCCACTTAGGCATTTATAGCATGTCCAATCAGGGCAGAAGTCTCTTGTGATTAAAATACATTATCGGTCCAGACATCATTTAAAGCCGTCTTTAAAGAACCACCAGCTCTTGCTGTAAAGTATACTTTAAAACTTGCCATACTGGTGTTACTGGCCAAATATGCGCCCACATGCATCATTTGTCAATGCATTTCCCAAACAACCTTTGGGGAGACCCCAAAAACCCGTCTTTCCCTGCCACCAAAAGTTCACTTAGATCCTAACAATAGGCCGATTCAGAAGTTCCAGCGTGGCAGGTTTCCATCGTCAACCATGATTGTAGTAGAATTTGTACCACATTATGAGTTCCCTGTCATTGTGGTGGAGACTTCCCCAGCAAATAAAGAGTAACCCTTGCTAATTCTTTTTGTAAGTGCCTGTGTATGATGGTGGATTGCCTGGCATCAATGGGAGCCTAGAAAGTTACCACCCAACTGGGGGTACTCTGCTCGCATATCTTGCATCCCTGGTCTGCTCAGGACTGTTTCTAAGCATGCAAGGTGTACTGTACTCACCTTTTTATGAAAGTTCACCACCCTTGTCACAGTGGTCTTTCATAGTCATAACTCGATCAAAATGGCGGCTGATCTAATTCCCTAGATTGGACCTCTTAGCACTATGTCAGAGTCTTTGACCAGTGCATCCATCATAGAGCACGAGGACAGTTTACTGCTCCACAACTGCCATGATGACTATGCCACTGCTTAACCGCATTTGAGATATTCGGCAAGCATTATTACATTTCGAGTACATTTCTGGTTATTTAGGAATTCACAGAGGTTTCCAAGCCTAAGCCTGGAAAGTTCCAACAATCACAGAGTTCAAAAATGTGTATGCTGCTACGCTCTACACCACTCTACTCGGCACCACTGCACTCTCCCGACACTGCACTCTATGCCACTGTACTCTACTCTGAAACAATCTACTCTATACCACTGCACTCTGTACTACTCTATTCCACTCTGCACCATTCCACTCTACGACACTCCACTCTATGCCACTCCACATCATTGCAATCTACCCTGCGTCACTCCACTCCACGCCTCTCTATTCTATGCTGATGCACTCTACACCACTGCACTCCATGCCAATGCCTTCTACACCACTTTAATCAAAACCAATACACTCTACGCCACTGCACTTTATGCCAATCTACTTTGCACCACTGGACTGTATGCCAATATACTCTACTCTGAATTAATCTACTTTACGACACTGCGATCTAAGCCATTCTACTCTACACCACCGCACTCTTCGTCACTTTACTCTGCCCCACTCTACTCCACTGCACTCTATGTCACTCTACTCTTCACCACCGCACTCTGCAAAACTCTACTCTGCAACACTGCACTGCACTCTACGCCACTCCCCTCTATACCTCTCTATTCTGCACCACTCTACTCTATGCCAGTGCACTCTGCCCCACTCTACTATGCACCACTGCACTCTACAGCACTCCAGTCTAGGCAACTCCAATCTACTCTGCACTACTCCACTCTACGCCAATCTACTCTGCAACACTGCACTCTATGCCAATGGACTCTCCCCCACTACTCTTTGCCCCTGCACTCTACCTTGCACCACTTCACTCTACCCTGCACCACTTCACTCTCTGCCATTTAACTCTACTCTGAAACAATCTACTCTATGCCACTGCACTCTACGCTACTCTACTCCACTCTGTGCCACTGCGCTCTACTCTGCATCACTCCACTCTATGCCACTTCACTCTTCTCTGAAACAATCTACTCTACACCACTGAACGCTATGTCAGGGCATTCTACGCAACTCTAATATACTCTGCGACACTCCACTCTATGCTACTATGCTCTATGCCACTCTACTCTAAACCACCGCACTCTACGCCAACTAATCCACACCACTGCACTCTATGCCTCTGTACTCTACTCTTCACCACTCTATGCCACTCTACTCTGCACCACTCTATTCTATGGCACTGCGCTCTATGCCACTCTACTCTAAACCACTGCACTCTACGTCAATGTACTCAATGATACTTTACTCAAAACCAGTGCACTCTATGCCACTGCACTCTATGCCAACTACTCTGCACCACTGCACTCTGTGCCACTATACTCTAGGCCACTGCAGTGTAAGCCACTGCACTCAATGCAACTCTACACCATTGCGCTCCGCATCGCTGCACTCTATGCCACTCTTTCCAACTCTCCACCACTGTAGTCTATGCCCTTGCTCTCGGCACTGCTCTACTCTGTGCGACTCTACTCTGCACCACTCTACTCTGCGCCACTCTAAAAGACTGCCCTTTCCGCCACTGAACGCTATGCTACTGTATGCTACTCTGCACCACTCTAATCTATGCCACTCTACTGTACTCTGCGCCAATGCACTCTATGCCACTACACTCTACACCAGTCCCCATCTTTCTAATCTATTCTGGACCACTGCACTCCATGCCACTGCACTCTACACCACTGCAATCTACTCTGCACCACTCTTCTTTATGCCACTGAACTCTACGCCATTCTACTCTGCACCACTTAACTTTACGCCACTTGGCTCTAGGCCACTCTACGACACTCCACTCTATGATGCTACACTCTAAAATAATCCACTTTATGATACTCCACTCTATAACGCTCTACTCCATTAAACTCTACTCCACTCTATGCCACTCCATAACACTACTCCTCTCTACAATGCTCTATGCAACTCTCCCTATGCCGCTCCATGCCACTTTACTCCACTCTATTTTACGGCACACTACTACACTCTATTCCACTCCACTCTTGGCCCCTCCTCTCTACTCTATGCCACTCCACTCTATGACACTCTATTAAGCCCGGGTGGTGAACTCCGCTACGTCCACGGAGTTTGCAGAGTTTTCAGCACTCCATGGAGCATGCAGAGTTCCAAAAAACTGGCCTCCGCGTAGCGGAGTTTTTTCCTTGCTCACGCTTTCTAATGTCAAGTTGGCGAGCGCGAGAGAGGAAAATCCACCTCCCAGCAAGATTATTCCTTGTTTGTGCTTCCCAACGTCAAGTTGGCGAGCACAAGCAAGAAAAACCCACCTCCCGGCGAGATTCCTCAACGCAGGCGGTCAGATTTCTCAATGCGGGCCGTCGTGACCGCTCGCGTTGAGAAACCTTTCGTTCGTGTTGAGAAAGTTCCCGCTCGAGTAGAAAATCTACTCAAGCGGCAGAAAAGCAGCGCCCTCTTGCACAGTGCATGGTGCTGTTAGCCTTGATTTTCAAGCACAGGACAAACACCCGGTGCTTAAAATCAACACGAACAGGCATGTCCAAGCACACTCCGCCGGTAGCGGGACTCCGCATAGTGCGGCAGAGTTTTTTTGTCACTTTGCGGAATTCCGCGTAGCGGAACACCATGAAATTCGCCCAGGCTTACTCTCGATGCCACTCCACTCAACTCTACAACACTCTTCTCACTCTATGCTATTCCACTCTCCTACACTACTCCACTCTGCGACAATCTGGTGCGTTCTATGCCACTCTACTCTACAACATTCTACTCTACTCAAAGCAACACTCTCTATGCCACTCCTCTCTGCTCTACACCACTCCACGACACTCTATGCCACTCCACCATATGACACTCTACTCGACTCTACTCCCTTCCACTCTATGACATTCTACTTCCTCCACAGACTCCACAACACTCTACACCGCTCCACGACACTCTAGTTCACACCACACCACTCCATGCCACTCAACTCTACGCCACTCCATACCACTCCAATCCATTCCACTTTACAACACTCCACTCCACGCCACTCTCCTTTACCCCACTAACTTTTAGCCATGCTGAACAGCAGCCACACTGGTGCACAACATGGCTGAAACATATTGGTAGAGCCAATAGCTCTAGCATTGGCGAGACCTGTTGGTTTTTGCCAATGCTTGTTTCAATAGTAAATAATATATTTACATCCCCATTAAATGGACTGCCCCTTTCATTTCCTCGCTCTCTGAACAGGAATAGCACAGCAGACATCTACTTCCACTGAAGGTTTTCTGACAATAATAGCTAACTGCAGCAGCTTGAGCAGTTTATAACCAAAAACTGTACTCGAATCACAAATAGATATGAGAGTTTGTTGAACCGCAAATCACTCAAATAATTTAGTGACTAATTGTCCAGAGGATTTGTTTTGCCCATAACTAGTTTACGCTTTATGAATTGGTTTTGCATCTGTAGAGGCTTAATACGCCTCAGTATTGTGGCAATCTCTCATGTAACAAGCATTGCAAAAACAAATAGGTCTAGCCTTTCTATTGCATGGCCCAACATTTTGCCTCTTCCAATGCTGTTTGTTGATGCTGTTCCACATCAGCAAAAAAAAAAAAAAAAAAAATGCTTGTTTGCTGATGTGGAACAGCATCAGCAAAAACAATAAAGAAGCAGCTGCAGCAGGATGACGGACATGCGCACGTGCGTGAACCCACATGCAGACGTGTGAATTATGATGCAGTGGTCTATTTTGTTTAAAACAAATTCCTGTTTGAAGATCGCAGACATCAATCCTGGAGTGTTAATTTCAACATATGTGTGAAAATACATCAAAAAGAAAAGAGAGCAACCTGATAGCCAACTGTGGGTGGGGTGGAGGGTGCAAGTTAGTGCCACTGGGAGTAGGTGCAACAGGGAGCGGGTGGTGGGGGAGCAACGGAGGAGGCGGAAGTGTTGAAAAATATATATATATTTTTTAAGCATACTGAGAGGGATGGGGGGGGCAACAGTCTTGCTGAAGAGTGAGCAATACGAAGAGGGAAGATAGGGCATTTGAGGGCTGCACATGAGCTAGAGAGCAAAAAAAAAACATGCCCTTCCATGGTGTGTTGAAATAAATACAAAAGAAGTTCCCTGAAGGTAAGCAGTGAAAGTATACAACTCATATGTTGAAAAGGATAGTAAAGAATTGTGCTCCAGGGGAGGGACAAATGCAAGAAGAGGAAGGAAAGCCATCAAATGATAAGTAAACAAATGAGATAAACAAGAAAACCATCCAATGGTAAGAAATGGGCTGACAAAAAAGGCCACAGTAAGTATTCGTATAGTACACAATAGGTCTTTGTCAATAGAGAGCTACAGGCTGCCGGTAGGCAAGACCTATAAATGCAGGGATTTGCTCCATTTTTATAAATTTCAATGCTGGAGGGTTCCTGCTCCTAACCTTCAAACATCCCTGCAGTGTCAGGCATTCAGCAACCTTGCTTGGTGTAATATGAAGCCTGCATGATAAGCTTTTCCTAATCTGAATCTGGTTCTCAGTCTGTCTAGGGAGACTATCAAAGTGGCGTGTGGACTATCACCGTAGAAACACCTAGATTCAAGGGATGATTTGGGGGGGGGTGGATTTCCTTCTAAAGAGGATCTTCTCAAAGACAGCACCTCCACTCTGCCCTGTTTAGAAATTGATCAATAAATCCTCTTAGAAACTTGCACCCTTTAACCCGCTGCAAGCCAGGCCCATCTGATAAATATGAATACACATTAATAAGTTATTTAGAGGCTTTCTGATTGATTTTCAGTTTTACTAATGAGCGACTGAGGCATCAATCCATTATTTAAAAAGTCATAATTAGCTAAAAGCAGAAAATTGCCATGGAAGGGAGAATATTTATGACGTGCTCCATCAGACAGTCTCTCGTGAATGGGCTTCGTCCAGTCAACACATTAAGGGGGACTCAGAAAACGGAAGAACCTGGTTAAGACTGCCTGACAGGGCGTAGCTACCATCAGTGCAGTAGGTGCAGTGGCACCGGGGGCCATTGAACACTTAATATTGGTGCATTTCACAGTTCAAATAGGGGCCTGGAGCCCCATTTTCTTCCTTGTACTAGGACCCAAGACACACTGGGTACGCCACTGCTGCCTGACGGTGTAAGATTGACTGACTGATGACATCCGAAACTGCTCTAGCAAAACACTCATGTATGAACTGAGGTGAGGCCCAAATGGTGCCATCTCTACTGATCAGTCACTGTTAATTCGCAAGTGAAGCGAGGAAGCCGTGCTCTAAGGTATCTTCAAATGGTGCGTCAATTTATAGTACAACGTAGGATGTAGCTTCCATTGTGCAGCAGGTGAAGTGGCACCAGGGCACAGAGGCCTGAGTGGCCCACTGAACCTTCATTATTGGTGCATTTTATAATTCAAACAGTAACCAGTGGGCCCAGTTCCTTCCTTGCACGAGAGCCCACGACACACTAGGCACACCATAGGTAACCGGTACAGCGCCCATCTGAACGGCCAAAATCTCACTCACAGATTACAGGAAATATAATGTTGAGCCCAGTGAAGGGTCAAGGCAGGGCTCGAGTCGGGGTACCACGTGGGTGGATGGCGTCCCCCCACTTATTTTACCGAGAGCTCGATAACTGAAGCAAATGGAGCCACACATTCACTCTTTGGCCTCTCTGGGGCGAGATCGGAGCTGCTGCTCACGCGCTGGCTTCTCTGATGCAATCGCATCTAAGGGGTGAGCGAGGGGAGGCAATGAGTCTGATGGTGCAAGCCACCTTTCGTGACGTCACTTCCTGTCGTGACGTAAGCGTCCCCCCACTTCTTTTTTTAGGACTTGTGCCCGGGGTCAAGGGTTAACTTTTTTGATGTGCAGGCCCCACAGGACAGTGTCATTCTGGTGTAATTTATGGCTTCTTTCCTTTAATCACCGCTCTTAATCTGTCCAATCAAGCCCTGCTCCTTCATTTATCATCCCGCCCAATGCACCGGGCTAAATGTTGCTATTGGCATACGATGCAGATAGGGCAATTTTGGCATTATACCCTCCTGAACTTTGCCATAGCATTCTGTGCTTCCGAGAAAGAAATCTTGTACAAATAAGAAGGTCTTTTAATTTATGCTCATGAAAATGACAAAGTGCTAAGTAAAGGTCAAAGCTCGGCCCTCTGGGACATTTCCATGTTCTTCCCGCTAAAAGGTGAACACGTTCCAAGCAGCACAGATGCACGCCGTCTAAGACGGGGGAAGGAGCGCAATTCCTGCAAACGGATCCAAGGTTGCGAATAAATGCAAAGGAGTGTGTATGTAAATGTGAGTCTATCTGACATATATACCGTCAAGGCGGGACAGGTACAATCAGGGCCTCAAACACAAACTACGAGAGAAATATACATACTTTGGTCAGCACGACACCACCTACAAAAGATATGGATACTCCTAGCACCTGCTTTACTGGAATAAGATAGGCCCTTCACCTACCTGCACCACATTTCAACCGAAGCACATTTCAACATGAAGCTGAAGTAGCTTTGAAAAAGCAATTTACCGCAACTAAAAAGCCCCAAGTGACCCTATGTAACCAGGAGCCACAGACTAGTGCTTCTGTCCCCAGCAGCTACAAGGCCACTGACATCAAATGGTGCTTTAGGAAGTCCTCTATTTCTTAAAAATAACCACGGTTCTCTCAGAGGCGGCCTCGCCCATGGAGTCTTTAATGGGATCGGGGAAGACTAACGACCTACTTCGTACGGGGGAGATGAGGAGCGGAGGCCATGTCACTGGAGGTCTAGGCTTCGTTCAGCAAACCACTGACAGAAGGCCGCATTACATAGGAGTATGTCGTTTTTTTTCTCACAATATGAAGAGAACCACATTTAAAATAAAAAGCAACAAAGACTAACAAAATAAACCACCACAATACAATACATTTGTCAAAATATAGGTATTTCGACAAGGAAACACTTTCATTTAAAGTGACTCTTTTTTCTGACGCATGTAATCTGGCAAATAATTGTCATTTGGCCGTCTCATTGCGGCGTTCTGCCTCCGATTGTCTTCTTTCCCCTCACTTTGGCTAAAGGGATGTCAGGAGAATGGGTGTTTGGGGGGACAGTCGACCACTGGGAGGTCTGTCCCCCGCGATATGGTTAGGGTGGTGCAGTCCAGGAGAATGCCATCTTGATGGGCTTCAGTTTGTACTTTTCATAGCCCATAGGTTTTAGATTGGGCTTTTTTGGGCTCCCTGTAACCATTTTAGGTACAGGTGACCTTGTGACTGGTGGCAGGGAGTCATAGTCTGGTAATTTTGTCCAGTGAATTGCATTATTGGATAATATATCACGCTCCATGAAGAAGGTTGCGAAGGCCTAGCACCTAATGCGGGAGGCAGGGTGCCTGTGTCTGGTGTCAGGGGAAGCTGCAACGATCTGCCTGGCACGTAGGGCGTTGGACCGCAAGGCAGCAGGGTTTTGGCCTGCGAGCGGCAGTCAGCAGGTGAGAGCAAGGGCCACTCAGCAACTTGTCACGCAGAGCCGAGAAGTGCAGGAAGAGGTGGAGCCTCGAAGGGGGGTGGACGGATGGCTACCCACGAGCCTTCTGGCTCGGTACTAATTGAAGTGCCATGCAGCGCAGAGGCGGGAGCGTGATTCTGCCATGTATGGGGATGGGCCCCTAATGACAAGAAGAACGGAAGCAGTCTGACCGCGCGGCCTGCAGGTGTACGGGACTACTGCTGGAATGAGCAGGGCAGCGCGGGCGGCGGATTTGGAACCGCCCACGCTTGCAGACATGTTTGGCACTGATAAAGTGCATGGAGAGGAGGAGAGGAGGAGAGGCTCATTATGAGAGCGCGGGCAGCAGATTATGAGCCACCTACAAGGGGAGCAATGCGATGGGCAGGCTTCGGTTGTGTGGGGTGCCCCATGGGCAATGTCAGTGGGCCCTCAAAGTTGTGGCCCCTAGAAAAGAAAGAGTACAGGTGAGCGTGAGGGGGCCAGTGGTGAAGCACATGGTCCCATGACACGAATCACTGCTGGGGGAGAGGGATTGGCTTGAACGGCCCCCCAGGGCCTCCGGGATAGGTGGGCATCAGGTGGTCAGGTGGGGGACAGCAACACATCAGGTGCAGGGTCCCGTGGGTTAGAGGGGGCTATGCCACCAATAAGCACGGTGGAGGGGCCCCAGGGGGCTCAGAGGCCAGTATCAGCCCTGGTGGTGGAAATGCTTGAGTGGAGTGTCGAGGAAGACATGGGGGTGCCTGAAGTGCAAGGGGAGGTGGGCACATGGGAGAGGCAGGGCAGGAAGTGGGTGAGTGGAATAGGGGGGTTTTTGGTGTCAAGAGGAAGGCACTAAGCACAGTGCAGGCGCAGAGCAGGGAAGATGGCTGTGGGTCCCCGAGATATCAGCGAGCCGGACGCCCTTTGCTCAGGGATCCAGTACACCAGTCCTATGGCCTACTTTCAGGTTGCAGGGTGCAGTGGGTGGTCTGATACAGGAGATTCTGGTGCTACTCACACGCCACGAGGGGAAAGGTGGCAGGGCCTGGTGCGGTCCATTGGACTTCGGCAGGGGACCATGCAGCAGCAGGCAGAAGAAGGTCTGGTGGGGCCTCGTCTGCACCTTTGGCTGGAAGGTTCAGGGCAACTTTTAGCTACAGCTGCAAAAGTGCAGGACAGGCGTTTTCAGAGGAACTGTATGGATGGGTATTTATGGCCCCCTGGGCTTCGACGGCATGCATCATTGGTAACATGTCACGGGGAGACCACAGGCCTTAGATGGACAACAGTAGAGGACACGGAGGACAAGACTCTGGTCGATTAGGAGGAGGCCAGCTTGAGGAAGCGGAGGTGTGGGATGAGGATACTCCTGGTGAGGTGTGAAGGAAGTGACCTGATTAGGGCCACCCGGGTCACTCACGACCGCCTCTCTGCCTTCCAAACAAAGAAGAGTCGATCAGACAGTAGAGAATACAAACCAGATTATTTATTACTATTGCGCTGCAGGGGAGTCCAGTCTGACCAGTCTCCTGAGATGACTGCTAAGGGACTGCCTTTCACAAGCATAAAGGTCACAATTATACATTCTGCAACTGGGCAGGAACACGCCCACCATGTAACTTTCCACAGGGAGACAGTTTAACCCCTTTACCGCGGCGAACATTCCACCGCGGTGCGGCGGTTTAAAGGAGTGGGCGGGGCCGCGTCGGCCAACGGACGTGCGCAGCACTACCGAGGTAGTGCTCGCGACGGCCGTTGGCCGACGAACGCAGCGAAGGGGTTAAACAAAGGAGCACACAAGTATGAGCTAAGAGTCTGAGACCGGGCACACACTATCTCTCTGGCAAGGTCATTCTGTCTGTGCCCGCAGCTGGAATAGTGGGAGCGAACTTCTATCTAGAGGGAAAGGTGTGTGCTAACGAGCGACTTTCTCATACTTCAGTGAGGCCTAATCTTGGAGATGCAAATGCATCCCAGCAGCTTTCTGCTGAAGCAAGCAACATGAGACAGAAGCTTAGTTTCAATCATAGAGCGAAATGGCAGCTAAAATTAAAATGGCGTCATGAATGCTAACTTAACACAGTATAAAGCATGAGCAAGGGGGCAATAACATTTTCAATTCCAACAGGTAGAGGAGCTGTGCAGGGAGAAAGGGCCACGGGGGCACCGTAATGTGTAAATTTCTGGTGTGTTACAGGTGGACAGTGCTGTTACACAGATGGTGAGCAAGGATGCAACGGTAGGCCCAGTGATGGTGTCCACAGGTGGGGATGTGGGGGAAGGGGGTGAGGGAGAGTGGTTCCAAAATGACAGGCATATGGCTGATGTTGGGGTAGGCACTGGGAAGGTAAAGGGAGCGTAAAGGAAGGGTAAGATACGCCAGTGAAGGATGGTGTAGGGGCTGAAAAAGGGGAGGACAGTGCAGGGAAAAAAAGCAGGGAGAAAGAGAAGAAAAAAGGTTTGGAGAGTAAGGAATTGATGATTCATAAGCTACCATATATGGGGGTGACTAATCCTTTGGGTGCACACCTAATGATGACCACGAAGTAGAAGATCTGGGAGGGGGAGTATGTAGAGCTGTTCAAGTTCTAGCATAGAGAGCTGTGCTCCAAGCAGGGGTCCAAGGAGGAGGACTATGAACTCTCCGAGAGACTGAGGGTGCCCTTGACGATAGAGAACTGGAACACGACATTCTTGATATATGCCATTGTCTGTTGCAAAACGTTTTTGGAGCATTGCGAATGATGTTTAAGTACATGGACGTCATATGAAAAGCTCAGAAAACATTTGGGGGGGTATGCCTGAGCTCAGTATGATTAGGAGTTCAGGGCAGGTTTGGCCCTGGACCTTGACGCTAAATGGGGAGAGCTTGACAAAGACTTATGGCAGCACACCATGGGACCGGAGAAATTCGGAAAGACTATTTTCACAGCCAGTGGACTGCAACTTGTCTACCGGGTGTCACACCCGGGGAAGGGTGGGGAATGCACCAAAGGGACAGGGTGAGATGTGGGTAGCCTGTTAACATTACAACAAGGGTCTCTGTACACAGGAGTACTGCATGTTTCGGCACAAGTGCTCCATGTGCTCAGGAAGGCATGCGCTCATACATTGCTTCATTGCCGCCGGGGGACATAAGGGACAGAACAAAGGGCAGTGGCAGCAGTACTCTGGAGGCCCCAGGGGCACAGCAGCAGCTGCAATCGTACAACCGGGCAAAAGAGGCATGGATACTACAGGAGAGGTTCAGATGGGGTTTCCGCTTGGAGTATGATGGCCCCCGGGACAGGAGATGGGCAGATAATTTACGGTCAGTGAAGAAACACAGGCAGGTAGTTCAGGATAAGCTGAATATGGATGTACAGGAGAGAAGGATGGCAGGCCCTTTTGAGGACGGGTTGATGGACGCATTGATTGTGTCACCAATTGGTGTTGTGCCCAAGAAGGGCAAATGGCAGCTTCAGCTGATTCAGAATTTGCCTTGGCCTGAAGGGGGGATCGGTCAATGATTTTATTTCACAGGATTTGGCGTCAGTGTCCTATTCATCAGGGGACGTGGCAATGTCACTGGAGGTTAAGACAGGCCAGGGGCACTGAAGGCAAAGTGTGATATAAAGTCAGCCTTTCAGCTGTTACCAGTGCACTCAGGGGATTTCCAACTATTGGGCATGCATTTTGAGGGGCAGTGGTATGTGGACAAGGCACTGCCGATGGGCTGCTCAATATCGTGTGTGTTGTTTGCGTGTTTCAGTTAATTCCTGCAGTGGCTTTTCACAAGGCACATGGGGCACGTTATGGTGACACATTACTTGGACAATTTCTTCTTTGTGTGGGCAACCGGCTCTGCGGACTGCTAGTAGTTGCTGGTAAGTTTTCAAGAGCTCATGGGTGACCTGGAAGTTCCTTTGGCTCCAGAGAAGACCGTGGGGCTGACTAACGTACTGTCATTCTAGAGGGGTTGAGATTGACTCGCAGGTAATGCAAACAAGGTTGCCGCAGGACAGAAAGGAGACAATGCAGGTGCTGTTGAGGAGCATGTTGGGCAAAGAGAAGGTGAGTTTGAGAGAGATTCAGGTGTTGCTGGAGCACCTCAATTTTGCATGCAGAGAGGTCAGGGCAGGGAGAACTTTTTGCAGGAGATTGGGGTTGGCTTTATCTGGTTTCTCGTTGCCACACCACTGTGTGCGCTTATCAGCACGGGTCAAAGAAGATCTCAGGATGTGTCGTTTTTCTTGAATTCCTTTAATGGGGTTCCATTGCTCATGCATGGTGACATGGACTGGAATGTGCAGATATTCTCAGATGCAGCGGTTAGTTTGGGTTTTGGCAGGATCATTGTTGCGCGGAAGAATGGCCAACACAGTGCAAGTTGGATGGCAGGAGCATCGCATTTTTGGATTTTTTTCCATTGGTGGTGACCATCACATTATGGGGGTGGGGTTGGCACACCAGAGGGTGCTGTTTGGGTGGACAACATAGGGGTAGTCCAGATCGTACATAGACAATCTGACAGGTATGCACAAGTATTGAAACTGCCAAGGAGGTGGACAGATGCACGACTCCAGATCGTGAATAGACAGTCTGCCAGGTATGCGCAAGTGTTGAAACTGCCAAGGAGGAGGACGGATGCAAGACTCCCATGCCGGAAGAATTGTGGACAGTAGGAAATACAGGATGTTGCAATTGGGCAGAATTGACGCGTAGAGCATATGGTCAGGATTGGGAGGACTTTTTGGAGTCTGGGACGCAGCGCAGGAGAGCAGGGTGGTGAAGGATGGAGGACATGGTTCAGTTTATATTGAATATGATGGAGAAGGGGTTTTCTTGAGTGACGATTATAGGGAAATTGGGGCGCATTGCCTTTATGGGAAAGTTGGTGTGGGTTTACGCGCCATCAGTTGGGGAATTAGGGCAGAGGATGCTTGAGTATTGGGTGATAGAACAAGGGTGCTTGGGGAGATTGAGGAGGCCTTTAGCTTGGCAGTTATTTTGCAGGCTAATCAGAAGTTGCCAGCAGGTTTAAGGAGGGCAGGTGAGGCCTGTTTATTTTCTACCCTCTTGACATGGATGTTTTTTGGGGCATTTCAAGTGTCTGAGTTGTTGGGGAGCAGGGGACGGGGAGGTTTATTGTGGGAGGATGTCACAAGAAAGGAGGACAGTTTGGAGATTTGGCTGCACAGCTCAAAGACTGACCAGCGGTCAAAGGTTAGGAGCGTGGACCTCCATGCTTTACAGGTGCCTGAGCAATGCCCGGTGGCGTGGTTTGGGGTGCAGGGTGGTGTGGTGTTCGGACATGAGGGCCCCTGTTACTGCTTTTCAATTGCTTTTGGCTTAGTACGAAGCGTTAAAGGCACTGGGAGTTCCTCCGGAAGAGTATGGGACTCATTTATTCCGCATTGGTTCAGCGACTGAGGCTTGCCACAGGGGCTGGGCGGGAGAGGACATGATGCAGCTGGGGAGATGGTCCTCGACTGTTTGAGGAGATATGTGCGCAGGACTGGGTTGGACGGGTGCAATCTGTGGCATGCTGTTTGACTATTTACTACTGTTTTCTGTTTTAGGTTCCATTCCAGGCCCGGCTGCAGAGGACATAGCCATTTGAGTGGCGGGCCACTCGTTTGTCAAGTGGGCAGAGAGGCAAGCGACGCAGAGGGGATCTGGTGCAAATTTGAGGATTGACCGTCTATTGTTTCCTGTCACCTGATGGGGAAAGGGGGGCATGAGATAGCACGAGTTGTTATGTTTTTTGAATGGCATGATGATGCGGAAGAGATGCCAGGACATTTTGGTTCTCCATTTGGGGTAGAAAAGGGAGTGGCACTGTTGAGGGCCACGAAGAGGGACTTATTGGAGATCAAAGCTCAGTTGTCAAGTTGCTTTGTACTCTGGATCAAGTTTATGCCTAGGCGTAATTGGGGGGACCAGCAGGCCATCAGCGATCGATAAGGAAGGTGAATAGGGAGATGAGCCATTTCTGTAGGGATATTGGCTTTGGGTGTGCCAATGATTCGGAAATTAAATGACAACATTGAGTTTTTTAGGGGAGATGGTGTGCATCTATCTAAGTTTGGCACTTGTTGGAGCTGAGAGAGGTGTTGGCGAGGACATTGAACATTTGTAGGTATATGGGCCTAGAATACCGGGGGGATACGGGGTTGAGGGCAGAAAAAGTCAGCAGGCGGGCCTTTTTCTGGGTGGCAGTGGCCTAGAAAGTTTTGCATGAGTTTACAGATGTTTACAGATGTTTGATTGGCATTTCCATTGGCCAACCACGTAGAAAGGGAGGGGGTGAACAACCTCTCAACTGGACTAGGCAGGAAGTTCAAAATAAAGTATAGGATGTTTAGTTAGGTTGATGTTAATACATGCAGTCATAGGCTGGAGGGAAAAGTTAAGGTTCCAAACTGTTGAACTACAGTACAATTGGAAATAGATAGTTGAGGGGTGGGGTATGTGGGTGGGACGGTAGGGGCAGGGGTAGGAGAATGGATAGTTCATTGATGTACTGCGAGGCTTTAGTTTTGGAAGGCGGACTGCCCAGGGACATTTTGTGTTGTGCACTGTTTCAATAAGGAAGCCTTTTTCACACAATTCAAGTGGTCTGTGGTCTGTGTTGCGTCCCTCTCTCCCCAGGAGCACTGTCAAAAGTGGCACAATCAGGAAGAGCAGTGTCTGACAATTACTTTTACATTTATTGTTCACAAACTCTGCCCCCAAAGAAATTGGCATCAAGGACAATTGCGATAGTCAGTCTATTCTAGATTACTTAATTGTTCACAAACTGAGTTAGTTTCCAAAATCTCATGGGGTTAAGGCGCCTACAACAAGACCTTTATGTTCTAAAAGACACAGATCTTTATTTACCCCGCATGTTTTGGTTTATAATAGCCAGGGGCGGCTCTTCCGCTAAGGCGGAGGAGTGTCGCCCCACTAAGCACAAAAACAAAAAGAAAACATTAAAATTGTTACGTTATTATCATTTTCTTCTTGGAACCAGCCAGGTTAGGGCAGAGTGGGGCTTGCCTGGGAGAGGGAGGAAGAGTGTTTTCTGCTGCACTTAAGTGCGCAAGACAGTTTGGCCGGCCCTCTTGGGCCGGCCAAACCGTCATGCACACTCTGCATGTTCTCCACCCACGCTGCATTACAGCCTGGCTAGAAACACGCTGAGCCTCCCAAGCCCCGTCTGAGTGCTGAACCATGGTGCTCAGACCAATAACAATGCTGCCTTAGCACTGTGATTGGTCAGGGGATTCTGGGAGGGGTCTGCTTCCTGTTCCTGCTCAGAGGAAGAGAGGCGGTGGCTGGCGCACCAACTTTAAAGTAGGGTTTTTTTTTAATTCTAAACCCACCTCCCCTAACCCGCCCCCCCGGCCACCATTCCCAAACAACCGCCACCGATAATAGCAGTAAGATGATTGTGGTGAATACACTTTCTCAGATCGTAATGCACTTGCACATATCATAAGTCTAGAGATTTTCTTTTTCAAATGCAATATATGGACATAGCATGTTGCTGTCAAGATTTTTAATGGTTTTAAATGATTTGTGTTCCAGTGTCAAGTGTTTGATAATTGTTTTAGGTATTTTATGGTATTTCTGACTATTTTATATTTATACGGTCGTTGTAACTTTATGTTTTTAATGAATTGTTAATATATGGTCTAAGGGACTTTATAAACTTAACTTATGATCTGATCAGATTGCACTTGCTGGAAAGATGTGTGCAGTCAATGCTGGTGACCCTTTAAGTGAGGCATTCGTGTTGGGCCCGGCTAGAGCTGAGAATAAGAACCTGCTCCCACCCTGAGCACAAGTGCAGGCACCAGGGAGTTAGTCCCTGGGTCGGCATCCACCTGGACACATTCAGCGCGTCAGTGGAGCCAGCCGAACTCGGCTCAATAACTACTGGATCTGGTATCCAGCTAGATCCACCTCTTCTCCAGCATTGCTCCAACGTCTCTCTGCCCCATGATAGCCAACACCTGCACATTTTTACATACAGGTGTGGGAGTACAGGATCAGCGCACCACTCTGGGTATAATGTCTGGAGGGGCATCACATGGGTTCTCTGCTCCCAGCATTTATTTCTGTCAAGCATCTAATTGAAGAAGAGATACTTTGTGCCTGAAGGAAATGTTGTAAGCAAAGTTATCAGTTTAAGAATTAGTCCTAGAATATTTTGAAACATATGGATATAAAAATTAATTCTGGGCTGAACGGAGCAGAAAACCGTTTTTGTATCTAGCCATTTATTGTCAAACAGTAAACACCTGGGATTTGATTCCACAACCTTCTACTCAGGGATTAAAGTGGGATGAAAAACGTGCTGAATCGATAAAAAGGGGCATGGTATGTAATTAAGGGTGTGGCTTAAAACATAAACAATTTCTGTTATTCCCATAGCGTACCACCCGACTGATATTTTGGTGCCTCTTTGGGCTTTCTGTTATTGCAACCAGATTTATAACACAACAGCTGACGTAGACCTAAAACCAGCCAGGACCATTGGGTTTGCCAATGATTGTTATCTGTTTAAGATAAATAAGTAACAGTAATGGTTTTGTTGTAAATGATATTGAAAATGCTTCAATTCTGAAACTGAGACTGTGAATCAAACATTACTAAGGCCTGTGGGAAGGGTGGCAGTCTTCAGATTGTCTCAATCACCCTAGCTATGTTCACTCTGTTAAACATGTACGCCCCTCTCCACATCTCATCCATCTGTATATCTTACACCTCACCTCTTTAGCACTCTCTCTTGAATGCACTTCCTCACCTCTCCGTCACTTCACCACCCCCAAACACACAACACACACTCAGCTGTAAGCACTGCAATTTAAAAAAATTTAAATAAAAACTTTTCATATATTTCCTTAGGTTTTTCATTATGGATGATGTAAGAAGCATCATCACAGTGTTATAAAGTCATGTACAAAGCTGCACACCGGATATCGCAACATAGCACCGATTGTACATTACAGTTCACATGGTGTGAGCGCTATCTATAAGAGAGAACATGTGGATGTAGAGATTTACATAAAATGTTCCTGTTGAAAATGGTTTGGACTGGAAATGTTGAGCTGAACAAGTCGCCCTTGAAATAACAAATCTGTTATGGACTTCTTTGTTTATTTAAAATACCAATACTCAACAATGTGACTTATAAAATTATCAGCAACCTGCATTTTGTACCCTTCCTAATATAGCTTGAAAGGCTTCGAACATCGAGAACTTTCCAACAGCCCTCCCTTGCCTTTACGTCTGGCTTTACAGTGCAGATATCTGCGGGACATTTTGCTATTAATTCTTTAAAATAAACATAGAGTGGGCTTTGGCTCCAGGCAGAGGAGTATATCTCTGTCACCTGATGTTATCAGTAATTTGTTATGCCATTCCGCTTCCAGAAAGTGCTACCGCTGGAATGCATGAGGGACTATTTACATCCAAAAAGTACACTCAGTCATCATGCTGCTTGTCATACTCATTTCGTTGTCGCCTATATGGATACTAAGCAGGAAGCAATAATTCATGGCTACCTTGTCGCAGCACTGGCACCACCAATGGGGCAGGTTTTAATGTGGTATTGTATTTGTACATGTAGCACTTGGAAACTAAATTTGTGGATGCATATGTTACATGCTTTATCACATTAAAGCTAGATCTATGGCTTGCCAAGACTTGTTTTCAAAGTCAGCAGATACGTAAGCATGGGGCATGCCCCCGCCGTAAGCATGGGGCACGCCCCCGCCTGTACGCCTTGTTCCATCATTGATTCATATTGAAGTAAATGCACAGTTAAACAATTGAAACCCCATTCCACTTTGCGCGCACTACATGCTTGTTACCCCCAACAGTCCTGTTGTGCATAGGTTCTTTTCCAAGTGCAGGGATCTGCTCTTCTCACCCCTGCAAATGCACAAGTGCCCACCGCCACATCCTCTGCCTCCCTCCTCTGCCTTCTTTGGCTCAAAAATATAGTGACAACCATGTGCGATTTGGGCAAAATATGCACTGTCTTTTACAAATAGATGGCAGGGAGAAAGGCATGGTGCCCAACACAGCACAAAGTATTCATTTTATAAAATAATTTTATTGACCTTTTCAGATACGCAACAGTAGTACACCAGCAGATCAAAGAGCTTATGTTTGCCAAAGTCAGCAGTATAGGAAAGCAAAGTCTACCTATGATTACATTTCATACATGATATGTATACATACGGTGGTTTGGACCTTGTGCTGGTGTTTCACTAAAGAAAGGGACAGGAGGGACAATTCTGTATTTGGGAAATCCAACTGTTGCAAGAAAAAGTTCCAGAGGACATATCCAAATCCCCGAGTGAATTTCCCTCACCCCCCCCCCCACATTCCTTATCTTATGGTGCTAAATGGACAACCCCAAACTCAATATTTTGGAATTTCTAGAACCATACAACAATCCGTTCCTGTTGTTGAGACGTCTAAAGTAGGAGGATCCACATATCACCACTTTCGTGAAATATCCTTTTTTCCCGGGATAAGGCCCAAATTTAGGAAAATCTGGGTATACCTGTCAGCATCAAGGTTGTAGATTACATTTAGCAGGGTTATTTTTAGGGCATATGGTTAAGCAGACATCCAATCACTCTTGATAAGGTATGAGCAACCACCTACCAAAAAGGGCAGAGCTTAGTGCACAGCCACACTGTATGCATATTGTCTCCTTCTGAACTGCCACATCTTCAGTACATGTGGGAGTGATCCCTCCCAACATTCCCAAATCTTTGGTGTCAAGTATATACAGCGTAAATATTTAAATCGGATTTAGCGAAATTAGGCAGCAATTGTAGCTTTTCCTTGGGCCATCAACTCATCACTGTACTTATTATCTACCTGGGGTCCCATGTCTGTCTCCCACACCATCCTAACCACAGTGAAAGTGTCACATGTGTTGATGACCAGAAACTTGTAAAGTTGTCAGATTTTTTGATTGCTCATGTCCCCATCAGAAGATTAGCCTACAAGTGGTCAAAGTCTGCAAGATCATCAAAGGCCTGGGTGAAGGAGAGAAGAGTATGGGACAACTGGAGAGAGTGAAATAACTGGTGCTTGTGGTGAGCAAATTCAGCATGGACCTCAGCAAACGGACACATGGAATATTGGGCAACTACGTCTTCAAGCTTAGATATGCCTATGTTATCCCATTTTATAATGTCCTGCAGTATCACTGCCCCCTCTGCATTGTTCCTATCCCTTAAGGAACCTCCCTCGTGAGGCTACCCTTCCTTTTAATAGCAGCCATGGTCCCACCCCACAACTTGAAGATCGTGACTTGAGAGAGTCGGTTCAGAGGGCGTATAGAAAATGTAGGGGGCATGATGGCCTCGTAGGCTATCTCTGAATTGAAAAGACGAGATCAGAGTGTAAATAGAAAATTCATTTATTGACCACAACTAACTGCGAATCCCGGTAGTATGACACAACATCCGCCTTATCTAAACCCCCGTTGAAGGAGTACTTAAAACTTTTAGACACGAAGATTCAGTAAACTCTACCGTTACACAGAAACCTCTGCAGCAGAGCACCTTGGGACACAAAGAAGTCATGTGGGATACTGGAGGGTTCATCTGTAATTTACACAGGAGTTTGGAGAGAGAAATTATGTTAACAATAGCCACTGGGATCATCAACGAAAACGGTAGTGGGGACCAAAATTCCGCATCATTTCACAGTTTGTCAAGTAATTGAGCGAGACTCTAATGCCAGCTTACTGATGTCTCTATCTAGAGAGATACACACCGCAATCTGAGAAAGCCCTCCGTTGTCATTGTCATCCCCGAGGTCTATGCCTACTTAGAGGTCTTCACCAGACTGGACCGGTTGCAAGTTAAGCCTGAGAATTCCTCAAAATACCCACCCAGTAAGTTTAAGACAAGTGGGCCTGTCGTGGCCGGATGTTGCAGTTAGAGCAATATATCTTGCAGATAGAGCGATTTTCGGTCTTCTAGTTCCTGTGACCAAACAAAGCCCTGCAACTGAGTGTCCATTCGACGTTCATTTTAAACAACCAGCTGCTGTGGTGTAAACGTGTAAGTAGTCAGACAACTCGAATATTTAAACAATATTTCATATTCCTGCAGACAGCTCATGTTTATTCATTGGGACAATGCACTAGTAGGAGGAACTGTGCATCCTAAATAGGTAAATAGAGAATTGTTATACCGTTCTTAACACTGGCCATTAGCCTATATGTGCTCTAAATGTCGGTCCAATAGAGGGCTATGTTTTTGCAGATTATGTGACTGGCCCAGGATCACGACATATTTTCCGAAGTGACGACGCTAGGTTAAGAACTCAGGCCTCCTTGTTTCACAGACAGGGAATTTAATGCCCTTATAACACGCCTACACCAGGAATGACCTCCAAAGTGTAAGGCCCCAGAGGCCTTCATGAATTGTTTCCAGACTTATGGACAATACTTTTTTTATACATCACTCTCCACCTAATATTTATGCATGCACTTAAGAGTGTGAAGGAAGACGTCCTGTGAGAACAGGCTGCACCGACCATTAGATCATGTTTGAATATTTCTCTTCATAAATAGAAAGAAACATACTGGAAATGGTGCCTTATTGATTTGTGCATATATTAACCCCTGGGCAGGCTCTGCCGCGCGCAGTACACCGGTTGCTTTGCGATCTCATATGTCCTCCCAGTAGTAGTGGGTATCAATAGCGTAGTGTGCAGCAGACTGGAAGCCGCTTCTCATCTCAGGACATGTGCCCCAAAGACTGCGATGCTTGGCTATAAACATGCGTGCCATCGATTGAGCGTAAAATCTAGACTCTTTTCATTCACCTTGTAGAAAGAGACCCTTCAGTTCTGTAAGAAGCACTGTAAGATTTGGTGCCATGTCGCACCAGCGGTATAGCGTAAAATGATGCCCCCCCCTAACAGAATGTGATGAGGGTATCCCATATCTCACAGGTATTCATTGACCTTGGTTGGAATGGGGGCCCTCTGATGG
Organism: Calotriton arnoldi; assembly: GCA_963921515.1. Taxonomy (NCBI): domain Eukaryota; kingdom Metazoa; phylum Chordata; class Amphibia; order Caudata; family Salamandridae; genus Calotriton; species Calotriton arnoldi. The sequence continues at coordinate 111,517 of CAWUFW010020512.1, forward strand.
CGGGGGCCACCTGGAGGGTTGAGGACCCCCTGCACTGCAGGTGCTTGCATTCCACCCCTGTGGCTCTCGGTTGTGGGATGAACTAGCCATAGGCAAAACATAGGTTTTGGAGAATATATTGAGCATGCCTGTTTGTGGTTTAGAGCAGTCTACACTAATGCAGGGCCACTGGAATTATGCGATTGTGTGGCTGTGGTGATTTCCGCATAATTATAGATTTGCCACAGTGGAGCCCATGGTTAGCTTCTAGTGCTAGTTGTAAATATTTTAATTAGCTCCATTAAGGCCCAATTTTAGGGTTGGTAGACAGGTTAGGTTCATGCCATTTCTAGTTTAGAGGAAGTGAGTAGTTTATTCATGCAGATGTTTCAGTTATGGTTAGTTCTGCATCCTTGATAGTGTCTTTGAGATTTGGAGGTAAATGGGGGGAGTATGCAGTCAAGTATGTGGGTCTACTATAGTTAGCGACCCTGGTGCACTTGACGGATGTAGTGTTGTTAGTCCTCTAGTGCAGATCTTACTGTTTTTGGACATGGACATTCCTGCTGGGTCACTGAAACTAGGAGGCAGAGTTCAGTAAGGTTAGCCCAACTTCAATGCATGGCCGCAGCCGGCATGTAATGTTTCCCACTGATGTTCCAGTCTCAGAATATATTTGTGATGAGCCAACGGGGTTGTTCAACTGCTAGGCCACCCCTGAAGAAGATTCAGAACCCAACAACTTTAGCTCGCAATCTTATCTTTCTGAGGGCAATGACAGAAAATGTATTACTTTATCATCAAAGAGAATTAGATTGAATCAATAGAACAAGATTCTACTACAATGAGCTAACCCTTTTCTGAAAGCAAAGTAACTGAATGCAGCTCTTTACTTCGTTTAAAAAAGTATTTCATGGACCTGGCAGTGGAAGACACACTCAAGAGTATGGTGGAGAAAAATCTGTACAAAGGAGCAGAATGGGGCAGGCATTAATAGCCTTATCGGTAGGATGTTTTTCAATGAATACTAATTGACTTGGCAAGAGTCAAAATTAAGATACAGAGAACCGTGCAAAAAATTATACATGGAATGTAAGGGTAGAGTTCCATGTGTCACAACAAATCCCTGTGTCGAAACATGTCCTGATGTGAAGCCTCAAAGAAACACATCTCCAAGTCGGGCTTTTAAGAGTCCAAACATATGGACAACAGTCTCTCCATATATATCTCCACCGTAAACTCTTTAGTGAAAAACATTTACGCGTGTCTGGCACTTGAAGGCCAAGATTTTGTTTCATATTGGGTGCAGAGTGGGACAGTATATCTGTATGTTGCGCGACTAAGTCTCATAATATTTTCAATGCTAGACAACTACGTGCCGTGTTAGAATATCATATCAGGCTCCAAAGTGTCACATTATATTCCTGAGTTAGCATGTAAGCGTAACAACTGTTGGCAAACCAGCCCAGAGAAAATGCAAAATGTCTAAATAATGCTTGGTCCCGTGTGACCACTTACCAGTGATATCTGTGCTCGGCCTTGCTCACAACCTGATGCCACTAAGTCCTGACAGTGATGACTCAGCGGCCAAACCATCGCACTGGTATTACGGAATGTAAACAAAGCTAAAATGTGTGGTGGAATGTTGTGCTGTCAATTACTTAGCAAAATGTTTAGTGGAATGTTGTACTATCAATTACTTAGCAAAATGTCTGGTGGAATGTTGTACTCTGTCATTAGCCAGAATGTCTAGAAGAATGCTGTAATGAGTAAGTTATGTTTAACTTTGTATAGTAGACATAGCTGATGACTTACACATCCTCATTTATCTGAATATAATCCTTCCTATTGCTGCCCCTACATATCTTTGCCATGCCTGTCAGTGCCCCTTGCCCGTTGTTCCAACAGTGCAGTGCAAACCCACTGCGTCCGTCAACAATGACTGTGGGAATCACTTCTGTTCTTGAATCAAGTTTGGGAGCAATCAAGATTGTTCATAACATAAAGCATACTGTGTGACGTCCTCTTTTTGGTAATAGGTTGTGTGGGAAATGCAAATATTAAATTATTTCACTCACTGCGCCATCTCGACATCTTGAAACTACTGATCAATATGATATTTCAAAGTATGAGGGCACAATTAGTATGCGTCACTGATAGTTCTAAAACAATCCAACATGAGAGCATAATAAGAATTTTCATTTAGTCTTATGCTAGAATCCGAACAAGCAATGTCATTCCTATTGATCTCTATAACACCTCCTGCATGTCAACAAACCGGTGGCTGTGATATCCCAAATATTTCAACATGTCTCGTATTTCACAGACTTCTCTGTTGAGCGATTTCTTCGAGCATAACAACAACCACTAATATTCTACATGACGTGGGAAAAGTAGACTTCTACCAGCTTCATTACCTCTTCTACAAGATTGTTTGAAAACATCTACCAAAGCATAGATTTTGTTGGGGGAAAGGTCGCAATACACATTTTTTGCACAATAATTCTCATGTGAAAAATGGCTTTAAATAGAAAGTCACCACATGCTCAGTTATGCAAAGATTGCAAAATTCACAACCTCACAAGAGTTTCATTTGTTAACTTTGAAAAACAGTGTCACTGAATTTCAATTTTTAAAACCATATCTACAAACTAAATGTAGAAAGCAAATGTTATGCATTGCTATTCTCTTCTTTCAGTGTGTAAGCATACCGATATTTCTTAAACACTGCTAGGTAATGCTGTATATGTGTACAACCACAGAATGTCTTAACCGCTGTAACGTGTCCAGTGTTTGAACATGAGTAGTGATGTGCAGTGGTAGCCAACACCCTAAATTTGACTTCTGCAATTACCCTGCATCAATATCTCGAATGTAAATATACCCCCCCCCCGCCCCCCTGTGTCTAGTGGCTCCCTGTGCTCAACAGCACATGGAGGAATCCATGTTCTATAACGCCACACCTAAAATAGCTCAGTCTCTCTCTCCATCTATAGCAGGGGTTTCTAAATGTTTTCTGTAGTAAGAGCTACTTACGTTCAATGAAACTCATCCAGAGACACTAATATTAGTGATGTGCCTCTGACAACATCTGACAAGATAACATCAGTTGCGACCAGATGCAGAATTACTAGCAGTCAACACCTCAGTGCATCAGGCACTTTTTCGAACAGTATTGTAAAAAAGGCTTTGTCAATTTTGAACGTCTCTACATGGTGATATATAACAGCCAAAGCTGTAATGCCCCTGGCACCATGGCAATAATAGTGATGAGTTTCCCCAATGCCATATGATTTATCACTCAAATATCCTCTTTAAATATATTTTGGAAATTCAGCCATTTTTCTCTAAGCATCAGCTTGTGAGTTCTGAAAATGCACACATTTTCATTTCAAATACACTCTCAATTTGGCAGTACATATATTAATTCGAAAATTCAAAAGCCCCTAATTTAATAGGCTGCACTGCAAACAGGAGAGCTACTTACAGGTAGTTGGAGAGCTACCAGTAGCTCATGAACTAGTCGTTGGAGAAGACTGACCTATTGCATCTAAAGCATCTAATCACCCATTCTGTCAGCATCTGCTCAGCCTTTCATCCTTCATAAGATGATAAAATGACAGCCAAATTTATGTACGGAACAGTATTAAACGCAACTTATTTTGAAGGTGTGGTTACTAACTGTGCTGGAATCCTTTTCAGTTCAGTCAATGTGTTCAGGATAACACTTCATCGAGCTACACAAATAAAAATCACAAATGAAGGCTGGTGCACAGTAACATAGTTGCTAAAAGTGCATTTTATGACTGGAGATACCAAACAAGTATTCAATGTCTCACCACAAGTCACCTAACCTAGGCATGTACAGATTTTCATCTAAAAATATAGCCAGCCTATTTATTTGTATTAATTTTACAGTTTTATTTAGTGCATGAAAGGCCATAGGCCATTAGGGACCAGATGCACTAACATTAGGAATAGGGATTTCCTAATTGTGATTTGCTGTGACTCGCTATTAGAAAATTGCTATTTCTAATGTATGAATCTTTTATTTTTGAAATAAGGATACTCAGTGGGCTACAAATCGACCAATATCATGAATATTAATGAGGTGGGTCGCAGTTTGGGACCCATTAGGAATGCTAGCTATCACAGGAATGGTGGCCTGCTTGGGTCAGCAGATCATTGCTTTTCAGTAAAGCAATCTTTTTTTCTCTGAAATGCAGCCCGTTTTGCTTAAAGGAAATGGGGTGCATTCCAAAAGAAAACAATGAAAGGTTTAAGTTTCATTTTTTTAAAGAGTAGACAGTGGTCCATGGGGCTACTGCCTCTTCTCAAAAAGTATTTTTTAAAGTTCTCAAAGGGGAAGGGGTCCTATAGTAACCACTTCCAATGTGCAAATTGTTACCACTAACTTTCAGTAGTTGGTAAAAATTAATGGTAAAAAATGTATGTTTTGTGACCATAATTAAGTCACAAAACATTAAAACATACTACTGCGAATCGGTATTTGGAAGGTACGCCCTAAACACATCCTTCCAAATATTGATATTCAAACTGTGATTCTGTAGTATCGTAGTTTGGCGTTTGAACATACCAAAAAGCATTTTTGAGGTCACTAACAGTCTGCATCTGTGAATTGGGCAGTTTGTGTCATTACACATACTTCTTTCATCTGACCCTGACCTTTGAAGAAAAGAGCAATTTAGATAGTGAGTAATAAGCGTGGACATATAAATCTCAACCACAGGGACCTAATAGGAAAAACAGAATTCCACAGTACAAATATATTAATGCTTTATATAACATTATATTAATGCATTACATAACAGGTTAACAAGAAAAAAATTGTAAGACAGTAAGGGCAGCACATAAACCATAACAGTATAGACTCAACAGTGAACACATCGTTGGAACTGTTATAAATGTATTAGCGCATACACCATAACTCGAAGATATAACAACGCACCAACCATTAAAACAGCCGGGCCTGTCCAGATATGAATTTATACAATGATCCTAACAGTAATAGAGCTGGCCCTGGTGTGAAAGAGAGCCTTCAATAGAGGCGGGAACAAGAAAGAGACAATCCAGAACTAGGTCAGAACTCTGCTGGGCAGTGGTAGGGACAGACAGGCTGGAGAGGTGGCGTCAATTCAATAGTAGGTGTTTCAAATGTTGCATTAAAGGAAGGGAGGGAGGGAATGGTGCAGACAGCGGCAGGGATGGAGTTCTACTACTCTTTGGGTGTGTATCTAGAGAATGATTATTTCATGGTAGGTGTTTTATTGAAGCACGGGGCTCCAAGAAATGTGAGACTGTGATACGTAGGGGCCAGCTCTCCTGAAGTTTTCAGATTTCTAGCTGGTCATGAGGAGTGTCACAGAGTAGGACACTGCGAACCAACCAGGCTTATTTGTAGCTGCATCTGCATCTGTGTAAAACCATCACAAGGAAGAGAGCACTGGAGTGATGAGTTCAAAACACCAGGGTCCAGAAACCAGTGAGTAGAAGTGTGACGGGCTACTTTACGGGGTCAAGATGGATTCAAGGGAGTCTCTGGTGATGATTTCTATTTCGTTAATGTGTTTCTGTCTCTCAAGATGTTTGACAGCTCTAAAGCCAAGAGGTTGGAGCTTTCAAAGATGGTCAATTTACATTTTAGAATTTTTCCAGAGTCCAGACAGTTTGAACAGTTATGAAAGAGGGAGCGGTGAGTAGAAACTCAGTTTTGCAGCAGTTGCATTTTAAGTGATGAAGTCTTTCAGGCTTGAACATTGTCTAGAATCTGAGCTAAGTGGAAGATATCATTAGGGGAGGAGACACAGAGTTATGTTGGTGACACCCACATAATTGTAACATAATGTGCCAGGGTCCTTTAGAAAGTCACACAGAGGACAACGAGTGGGGGTGTTAAAATCTAGCCTTGAAAGGCAAGAATTGATGTTAAGAATCAGCAACCGATCTTGATCTGCTGTTCTGAGTTATGATTTAAACCAATTCAGGATCTTGTCTTCTGTAACCATGAGATCTCTAAGTGTTTGGCTTAAGATGTGATCAATGGTGTCAAAGGCTGCCGAGAGACATAGTTGAATCAGTGTACATGAAGCTCCATCATAGAGAATGTATAAGACACCACCTACAATTTGCCAAAACGTACTTGAAATTAAAACACCATCCGACCTCCCTAACCAACATTCCAAAAACGCTTATATGACCTACTTGAATCATAACAGTCACAGCTGAGTAACTTTATACCATTGCAAGGTTTTCTAAAATTTAAAACACAAAAACGATCCAGCACTCCAAAAACAAATTCAAATTGCAACAGTAAATGAGAAAAGTGTTCAAAGAATGATTCAGCAGGTCTGATGTCGTTCCAATTCTTTATTCAAAATCTTCTTAAAAGATAGATTGTAGCCTACGCGTTTCGTCCATCAAGGACTTCTTCAGGGTTATTTTTTTCAGGTTGAGGTACGGACCATTATGGATTCACTGAACATCAATGCAGTATTGGTCATTCAGGTCTCCTCTCAAATATCTTGCTCAGCCTGCTGTTTCATCTTCGTACCCACTCCAATTACGTTTAAAACCAAGTCGCTTACTTGGAACTTGTTGGTTATAACCTCAGTGTTATTCCTGTTGCTGTTCACGCCATGACACAAACTGCCGTTGAAGAACACTTTTCTCATTTACTGTTGCAATTTGAATTTGTTTTTGGAGTGCTGGATCGTTTTTGTGTTTTAATGCTTGGTGGGATCTTGTATCCTAGGGGACTTAAGGGTATGGAGTCTCAGATCCTTGGCACCCAGTTAGCTTAAATCACCTATTACCCCACACAAGGGATAAGTGCAGTCACTATTGCCCCATACCCTTTCTCGCTAAGGTTTTCTAAAATGATCCTTGGCCCACGATCCCATACTTGGGTGCTTCTGCAACATATGCCAGGGGCAGCATCCGTCCTGATAAAAAAAAATCCTTGTTCGAATGCACAACAGAATAGCTCTTTCTGGAGCTATGAGTTGGAATGTGTGCTTGTTCACACAAATACCATGTTTATCTTTAATACCCTGGTGCAAGATATTCAGCACCATCCGAACACTATTACAACACTTTGGGTGGTTCGGCAGAGCACTCTTCTGGGAATGCACGGATTGCCATTTTTGGGATTTGATAAGGAAAGTTTTTATACTATGAAACTTGCTTTATTAATTTTCTCGATTTGTGCCTAGTTGCCTATACCACCAAAGAGATTAAGAAGTAGGAAGATGCACCTGCATAATATTGAGAAACATTTATACAATGTACAGTATATCCCCCACCTATCTCTGAGTGCACGTAGGAGTTGCTGGTGTGACACAAATCAGGCGCCCACACTGTATTGACCTTGGTAGGATGAAACAATCACTCAGCCATGTGGGATCATAGCAGATGAACTGGAGGTTTGCATAATTCTCTGCATTAGCTGCATTTCCCAAATTACGAGCCTATTTTACTGAATGAATAAATACGTTATTTCCAACACAGTGAGCCCTGTGTCAAACTAGTCCAATGCAAACAGCCCAGTAGGATAGCTCATTGGGTTAATACACCTACAGCAAAACAATGTGTACAATCTGCAAATGATGTGTACAAATCCCTGTAGGACTGACCCCAGTGCTTAATTTGTAAAAACGTAAGTGCCAGGGCCCTTGTCAGGAGGCCACTTCAACTCGCACCACCCATTGTCCCTGCCAGTGCCGCAAATGATAGAACTAACTCAACTACTAAACATCACAACCTACAAGTGTAAAAATTCAGGCTATTCGAGGCCCCAAAAGCTATAAGAATGGCTTGGACAGCAAGTATAAGTCGATTTTGATGTATATTGAATTAATAAACAACTGTTATTGTGTTAATCTCTAATTTAGACAAACAGTGCAACCATGTGACAGGCTGTCATAAGTGCTGGTGTTGACAACTAAGTGCTGGAGCTGAGCACCGGAAACCACCAGCTCAAATTAAGCACTGACTGACCCAGGCCTTCACGCTTCAGAGACCAATTAGAAAACATACTGAGTTGAGAAACAGTACACAAGCAACATGTCTCCTCTCCATTTCCGCCTAGCTGCCCAGACAAATCCAACTTCCACAGATTCCAAACTTGTCCTCCTGTCTGTCACTTCAAGCACTGACATATTTTTCAAGAGTGCGCCAAGCATGCTGTGGGTACTAAGTAATACAGGCATCTGTTTAACATGCACACTTCTGGCGCTGTAGCATTAATCATTCGTGTCAGCACCAGGTCGATGGGCGGCAGTATGCAGACCAGGCCACCCTAGACGTAAGGCATCTTGAGGTGTGCCCGCTGCAGCTGGCACGCTCCTGCGGCATCAGTCTGAGCTGGCCCTTCAGCACGGAAGTGCGGTAAGAAGGACTTCACCTGAGTTTGGTCCCACACTGCAATGTTTAACGTCGGACAAAGTCCTGAATCGGAGCTCTGTAGCCGGCTTGTGTGTTCAGCCAGGGAAGAGAAAGTGGCAGCGGCGGGAAGATAGTAAGAGGACAGATACACATACTGATGGATGGACAACAGACACACCAACCGACGCAGGCAGGCGCAGCAATATATACAGCATAGAGACAACGACTGATTCTAGGGAGAGGAGAAAGAACAGGCGAGAGCGACAGATAGACAGATAGATAGATAGATAGATAGATTTTTTAGATAGATAGATAGATAGATAGATAGATAGATAGATAGATAGATAGATAGATAGATAGATAGATAGATAGATAGATAGATAGATAGATAGATAGATAGACCGACCGACCGACCGACCGACCGACCCCAGGTTAATAAACATCCTGGCAAGGCACATCTACATGAGCCCGATTCAGTTAATACCGGTGATTTCTGGACTATTTTGAGAGAGGGGAGGCTAAAATCACGTTAAAAAAATATAAATCAGCAAACACATTACTGTGAAGATGGGTTGCAGTACTATCCCCACGCTCCTGGTTTCCTCTCCTCTAGACAGTTTGCCTCTTCAGACTGAAATTTCTAGCCGCGATCCACTGATTGTTGAACCAAATATTACAAAACTTTAAAATAAACCTCCATTTTATTTGAGTGCGACATTCTCGTTCATATATTTCGTAGAACTTCGTGAACTGTATTTAAGCCAGAAACACAAATTAAGAATATAGCACTAAAAAGAGATGAACACTGTTTTGAGAACGGCTATGAACAGTGCTAAAGCACTGAACTATTCAATCACTTTGATATCAGCCTGTCACCATCAGGCGGCTACGCGATACTCCGTGCGTATCTACCTTAAACTGATGAAAGTCTAACTTCGCCGTTTGGGATTCAGTCCTATAACTTGTTGTTTACACCAACATCCCCGCAGTGGAGACAGGAACCCACTGAGCAATCCAACAGGCGTTTGCTGCCTAGTCACACACTATCATCTTCGGAAACACGACCCAGTGCCTGTGCCACCCCCAGCACAGGCAAAAAACATCCAATTTAGGCCTGCTTTAATCCCAGCAGCCCAGTGCAAAGTGCTCCGCGGTCTGCCTTCTCTTCCCCGGTTCTTGTAAATGCAACTCACGGGACATGCTATTGTAATTAGTTTGTAATTTATATTAGACAAAATGCAGCAAACGCAGAAAATAAATAAAAGCAACGCCATACTCACTGAAAGCGGAGATCTGCCTGAGGTATCGTTCCAAACAGCTGGCAAGAAATGAGTTTTGCAAGTTTCCACACTTGCCCGCCTGTTTCCAGCAGCCCCCCTGCTCAAAGCTTTACACAACTCTCCCTGAGCAAGCATAGCTTATGTAAAGGCTTGTGTAACTCGCCGTCCAATCATTGGCCGCTGAAGTAAATCTTGGAGCCGCCCGTCCAATGGCAGGGCAAAGGGCGTGGCCTGTCTCCCTACTATGATTTACTACTCATAAATGCAGCGCAATAGCAGGCAGCGAGGAGCTGATCAATACGGAGCGAAATATTACAGGATTTTGGTAAAAAAAAATAATCTTTTAACGCATATTTCATCATTCTGCCTTGTAACCTTCAGGATGCAGCAGCCTGTCCGGGTGATTTTGATTTCTTCTCCGGTGCAGAGATGAGCCTGCCCGGGTGAGCAGGAGGGTGATTTTTTTCTTTTAATAAGAGAAAGACATTGGTAGGAGGCGGGGCAGGGGGCTCGCGAGGCGCTGGGGACGGCGGGGAGGGGAGGGGGCGGTGGAGGCAGCGGGATGATGATTTTATGAATGTTCTTCCTCATCACAAAGGCGCAGCGAGGTGTGACATCCTCCTTCCTGTGTTTTTTCCGAGGAGATAAAATCGGCAGCTAGAGAGCAGGGCTACAAGTGCAGCCGTCGAGCAGAGCCTGTCTATTGATAGGGATATTATATTTTAAATTAAGGTAGAACGACTAACCCGGGAAGATATTGATACCCTGTCAGGAAACATTATCCCCGGCAGAGAACAGCTTGGCCTGATTGAGGCGGGCTTCGGGACAGCTCTCAGCATCCCGAGAGTTTGGATGCGAAAACCTGCAATTGGAAACTCGGATCTCCTTTCTGTATCCATATCGCCTCCCATTCCAATTACTGCAGACCAAGATGTCTGAGGCGGTGAAATAGTGCCGAGTGACTGAGAGAGCGGGAAGGGTGGGGCAGGCTGCAGACGACAGGACTGAGTGTCCCATCAGGACTCTCTTGTATGACCTTGAGATCTCATGACTCTTTACTTCTCCATGCTCCACCCAAAAGCAGACATGCTTAATATTCATATATCCATGGACTGGCAAGTACAACATGCAGTACTCCGAAAGTGCCACACCCATCCACCGCCTCTCCAGTTATGCATCAAAGCTCCCTCCTGCCCACTCCACAATCGAGTCTTTACACCAGCCTGGTGATCTTTGAAAGTGTTACCGTGCAAACATCCACCTCAAATTGGGCCAATCGAGTGAGCAAGTCTGGCTTCCTTCAGAGGATTTCAGGGGTCTCCACTCTCCACCAAGAACATTTTCCCCCCAAAATGAGGCCAAGTGGTGCATTTATTGCACTGTTAGTGTATATATTAGGGCCCATCTTTATCATAGTGTAACACTAAAGTCAAATTTATCCAGCCACACAAGGTCACCCTGCATGGCTTGATAAATCTGGAGTAACCCAGTGCAGCACAAATCGCTGCCTTGTGTTACTCTGCCCCAGGGAGGACTTCCATGGGTGTAGTGTGGGTGTTCCCATACATCCACCCATGGATTTTGGCGCATTTCCAGATTTACCATTAGTGGTAGACCTGGGAATGCTTCAAAATGCTACCCCACCCCAGGGGAGGCATAACAAGGAGAAATATCTTTATTTCTCGTTGTTTTTTTGGTAGAGCCTGAGCAGCGCATGCACTGCACTGCAAGGCATGTTGTATTCAGGCAGAGAATTGAAGCTCCGCCCACTCTCGCCCATATTTTTCATTGGCTTGTGTGATTGTCCACTGTAAACTGTGGCTGTTCATTGGTCAAAAGGCTTAGTAGTCCCTCCTTAGTACCGTCTTGTCTCATTTTGTAACCTCCCATCTCGACACCCCCTGTTATATGTGTCACTCGGTAGGCTTTATTTCCAGCCTCCAAGCACTTTTTTCTAAAATAGCTTTGTCCTGCCTGCTGTTGCAGACAGGACACGCTCTCTCCTAAGGCTTTTAAAAAATAAATGTATAGCAGTTATTTGCAATGCAATAGGTCTCGCATTTGCGAGAGTTTAAGCTATTGGCATTGTAAATGACAGTGCCTTTTTGATCTGTTTTAAAAAGAAGACATAAATAAAAGGCATTGTCATTTACAATGCCAATATAGCTCAAGGTCTCGTAAATGCGAGACCTATTGAATTGCAAATACTTGTTCCTTTTTCTATGTGTGCTGCGCATAGAGAGAGTAAAATGCCTCTCAGGATTGATTTTGTGCAGGAAGGCGTCCTTTCTGCACAAAAACAACCCTGCTTACTGCTTGCCATGGTGCAAGGATGCCTGCGTTGGCGCTAGGCAGCCGAAGTGGGCCAGCGTAAGGAAAGGACGGGAATGTCCCATGTGATGTTAAATACGGCGCATTCCTGCCCTTTCACGCAATGCAGCAAGGTGGCTTACTGTGTGAAAGCATGATAAATATGCCCCTTGATGCGAAGCTAAAGGATCTAGAGGATGGGTGTGCCGCATTCCAGTGCTTTCATGGTGTTCCAAGCAAGCCGGACCGCTCTCATGGGTTTTAGTGTTTTGAGAAAATGGTGGCAAAATCGTGCATTTTTCCACACAATTTCCAACAAATGCTGAAACTGCCATATAATACAAGGAGTTCAGGTAACACACTTTTAACACAATGTAACATTTTAAATGGCAAGTTTGTTTACATCTACATGTCGCTTCTTGTCATTTTTATCCTGCCCCTTCGAAGAAGATTTTCAATCATAAGTTATGACTGACAATCTCTTTGGAAGGCGCAGGGTAAAGATTAATGAAACAAAATCTCGGAATCTCATTCAGTACAGGGTAGAGCTAGATTGACTTTACAGTCTCATGCAGCAATGCTACGACCCAGGATACAGAGAGTTTACAGGTTCAGGCAGCAGGCAGAGCACACCAGAACACACTATATGTTATCTCCAAACAGCTTGCCATTTTATGAAAACACATACATTTTTGCATTATAAACAAGAGTTTTATTTCAGAATGAGACACAACTTCCCAAAACTAAAGCTTACAATGTTCATTAAAATATCCAGTTTTATGCCCTGAAATAGCAGAAATTCATTTTTTTAGTAAACGTGGTTGATGCACCTTTACAATTTTTCACTTTTTATCATGTACTTACATATTCTTCTGCCATACTGGGCAGAGGAAGGTTTGCATGCCCATGTATCACCATATGACACGAGAGACACAAAGAATTACCACTGTTATGCCTGGGCATGATTTCACCTGGGCTGGGCTTCATCATGCCACGGATGTCCCTAATATGTAAGAAACTACCAGCATTATGCCAAAGTTAGCACTAGAGTATGGGTAGACTCCATCACTACATGGATGGCCACAATATTCCAGGAGTTGCAGTTGTTCTACCAGGAACAGAATTAGTCCATGGGGATGCACCACCATTCCATTGATGTCAACAATATGTCAACAATGATCCATGTACTATACCAGAAGAGCCATCATACTGCTGCTGTCCAAAATAGGTCTCGAATTGCCATCATGCAGCATTACAGTGGGTGCTATCATGCTATCCAAGCCTACAGATTATCACCACCATTCCAGAGCCAACATTTCACCAGGGCGGGCATACTACTACATCACATATGCGAGTGCAAAAACTCACAGACATCCCAGCAATCACATTTGTATCCATATTCTGCACTCCATTCGGACTCCATAATCCTTGCCTCATCAGGGTCATGCTCCTCTGGTTCCAGGTTCCCCCCCACACGACAGGTCTCCCACACACACCTGCATTGATATTGACAGCATACAGCATGTATGAAGGTCAAATACTGACTGGCTTTGTTCACGGCCCTGCACTGTTGCTCACACTCTAAGTGTGATACAGGGCATGTCATTGTTTTTGCAGTGCTGATAATCAGTACTTCGCAGAAGAGATGCGGGAGGAGGCTTTAGGATCCATCTCTCTAACAGAGTGCTAGTGCATCAAGGTTCTTATAGACATAAAATGTCCTGTCAGGAGAGCTGAACATGAACAACCACCCCATCAGTCATGCACATTTTGTTTCCTGTTACTCTGAGTATGATTAGTTGTTGTGCTGCTTCAATGAGGTGGTAAGGCACAACTGCAGACCCATGGACTCACACAGAGAGAAAGAAGCTCAAATAGTCATGCCTCCAATGGACGACCCATTCATCCTATCTAAAGTCACTTGTTCATCTGCCTGTGTGTCTGCCATTCTGCAAAACACACAAGATGATGGACGGAATGTTGCACATTGGCAAACATTCACCCCCAGTCACAGATCTGGGTTTAATCCATCGTTATTTTGCTTCACCACGCCACCCCAGTTCAGACATAGCCATATGCAAATCAGTCTTGACCCTGTGCCTCATGGGAACAGTCCAGACCGAACTGCCATTCTGTGTCAGTCTAACTATTTATTCAGCGATACCCACTCATCTAGTCATCCTGCCCGAAGTCACCCAACTACCATCAGTCAACCTTTATCTCTTCGTCTGTTCATCCATTCACCCATTTTCCCACCCACCCACTATTGTTGAGCGAAATTGTGGGACTTTGAAGATACTTTAAGCACTACTCCATCCCAGATGTTAATGCTGTCATACCTAGGACAGCTCGCCAATGCATGTGGAAGCCCAGAATGTGGGTACTGGCTCAAAGATTGGCCGTTGTTAGACTACAGAGGAGATTGGCTTCTCTAAGCTCTCTAACAATGCCATTGGATTCTGAACAATGCTTTTTCTTAACCTTACCGATGTCAGGCTTCATCCTATATCTGAGCAAAATGTGTACCTGAAAAGAGAGGTCTTCGGGCTGTTACTGAAAACGAGTGCTTTAGATTTATATTTATGTTTTTCCTAAATTAATTTGCCTTGGGCAGTAACAAATACATTACAGAGTCTGAGTGTTTCTTACATGGGTGTAATGATCACATCATACATGGGTCAAAACATGACTACCTCTCATCGGGTGTACCTTTGTGAACACCTATTGTAAAGAAGATAGTCCTTGACCTATATGTAGCTAGTTAATCCACAAAGCAAACACAAGGAGATGAAGGACGGAGCGCTGAAACTTTTCAGACACTCACCCCCAGTCACAGATCTGGGTTTAATTCCGAAACCGGTCCCCGAATGCTGGGTTCGGATCCAGGGAAGACCTGGCTTGGCAGTTCAGGCTGGACTGTTCCCATTAGGAACAGGGTCAAGACCGATTTGCATATAGCTGGGTCTGAACTGAGGTGGTGAAGTGAGCTAAAGAACGATGATGGATTCAACCCAGAGCTGTGACTGGGGGTGAGTGTCTGAAAAGTTTCAGCGCTCCGTCAATCATCTCCTTGTGTTTGCTCTGTTTTCCCTAAGTTGGCAGGGTATGCCCAGACGTGGGTCCCTTCCTCACTTTGCCACTGGATTCAAGCTAGCCTGGCTGATGAGGGGTGTTACCCCGAAACCGGTCCCAGGATGCTTGTTTCTGGTCCAGGGAAGACCTGGCTTGGCAGTTCGAGCTGGACTGTTCCCATGAGGAACAGGGTCAAGACTGATTTGCATGTAGCTGGGTCTGAACTGGCGTGGCGAAGTGAGCTTAAGAACGATGATGGCTTCAGCTCAGATCTGTGACTGGGGGTGAGTGTCTGAAAAGTTTCTGCGCTCCGTCCATCATCTCCTTGATTTGCTTTGTTTGCCCTAAGTTGGCAGGGTATGCCCATATGTGGGTCCCTTGCTCACTTTGCCACTGGATTCAAGCTAGCCTGTCTGATGAGGGGTGTTACCCCTAAACCAGTCCCAGAATGCTTGTTTCTGGTCCAGGGAAGACCTGGCTTAGCAGTTCGGGCTGGACTGTCCCCTTGAGGAACAGGGTCAAGACTGATGTGCATATAGCTGGGTCTGAACTGGGATGGTGAAGTGAGCTAAAGAATGATGATGGATTCAACCCAGATTTGTAACTGGGGCTGAGTGTCTGAAAAGTTTCAGCGCTCCATCAATCATCTCCTTGTGTTTGCTTAGCTAGGTAATCCACACCTTTTTCCCTTCTACTGGACATTTCACTATATTTTTCCTCTTTGGCCCTATTTGCGGGGGCTCCTAATGCCAAAGAGACCCCCACCCCACAGATTGAGTGATGCTTACGAACACCTTTGCTATGTCCTAAGAATGGAGAAAAACAAACGGGTCATCCCACCATATGGACTCTAGGGGTAGATGCCTTCGGCACCTTTGTCCAGGGCCTTGGCTGGTGGTAACAAAGTTTAGTTGAGCAGTTCAGTGGTTCCACCATGGAGTGAAGAGTAAAGGTCTACTATAGTGTTTAAGTTGTAAAAGAATAAGTGCAGGGCCTAGGTTTTTCTCAGAAGCCTGCAGATGACACTACTGAATGCCAGCGTGCCGAATACAAAGGTTGTGCAGTCTTGATTCCACCTCATGGTTGTTTAATCCACCACTAGGCACTCCCTGCATCTTCATCTCATTCCTGCAGATTCTTTTTCATCCCTCTGTCTATAGTTTTCCATCTTCTCTTCCTCTCTTTGCCTCTTTTGTATTTCTCCCTTTTTTTGATCTGGGTCAAGATCTGATAAGAACAAATAAGTAGCGGTCACCAAAAATGAGTGCTGGTGGGTTCCACCCTAATCACAGCCTCCTCTTGTAAATTAAGCCTAGTTCCTGTGCAAAATGGGGCCAATTTGTATTTTATTTTAATGATTGTGAATGGCAGCAATCATTTGCACTTGTTTTGTAATAAACATTGCAAACATCGGATCAAGTGTGTATGTAAAACTGATCTTGAACACCTTTGCTTCACTGCCACTAGGATTACTTTTAGATGATCGCAAACATCATTTTAATATATAATGGTCAATTAAAGATTGAGCATGGCTGCTCGCCTCAGAGAAACAACATGATCCTAACAACATCTTATTCAGTCAGCTTTTTTGTCTCCAGGTCTTGTCTAAGGGGAGGCACAAGGTTTCCCACAAGAGAAGGCCTCTAGAGACCTTTCTGACATCAAATGGGCACCAAACCTCTCAGGGCCTGTAGGAGCAGGGCAAGGCCAGCACTTCCCAGAAACCCCTCTGAGTACAGAAACTCTGCCCTAATCCGGTTGGTCAAGAATCTAAGCTTTGTGAATGCACTGACACTGTTTTGCAGTAGACTGCTGCCAAACAGCTCCTTGTCAATATATCCCTGAGCCCCACTCCTGTTTACTAAAGATTTCCATCAACTAGACCTTCACCTGCATAGACCATCCCGCCATGTTTGCGGAATGTGAACCTTTGTGTTTCACATCTCAAATCTAGGAATAATCCTGAAGGCTTTTTTTGCATTGGCCCTTGCTTCTTTCTGGCTTCGCTACCTATCAATTCCCAGCAAGCCCAAGCAGTTAAAAGACATGGACAATGAGCATCAAGAAGCTGCTTCTGCCCCTCAACCAAGATCATCATGTGGCTGTCCATGAACTACCTACAACTGCATGTGAGCGGAGTGATTACACTGACCAGTGGACCTGTATGACTCAACAATCACTAGCCTGGATGCTGGTGGAAGTGTTCCCAATTCAAACCTTGTTTTCTCCTGACAATGCCTTGCTGAGTATAGGTCAAAGACATGGATAGTTTGCAAGGTAGCCTGATTCAGAAGCTCAAAGAGGTCTTGCTTGTTCTTTATATGTGTTCTTTGTGCCTGCTGGCTCATGCACTGACTTTCTCCAAGGTCCAGAGCCCCAATCTGTCCTCCTCAGTGTTTACATCTGTCCCCCTGGATTTTAGTGTCACTAACACCTTTGGGAATTGCATGTCACTATATCAAAGTTGAAATATAGGTAAGAAGATATTGACTATTCTTAAATCTATATCTGTACATTGATGACATAGTGGTAGTCGGTGTGGGTGGCATTTTTTTGTAGGTCGATATTTCAACTGCAATATTGTGCCTCCTCCAAACCCCGTGGGTCTTGGGCGATCCAAGTTTCAAGGGATTGGCCAACAGTGCCATTAACTAGGAAACAAAATAATAGTTTCAATCCAAACTGGTGATGTCATTAGAGGCATTATAAGTGATGTTGTATGAAGTTATCACCAGTGGAAAGAGGTGGCCTGAGAAACGGATTGTGTAACTAGCAACAACCAGGCAATTTTAAAGATTATTAGGTTTGTTTTTTAACATAACTCAATGTATCCATCCGTTTTCTGGGAACTTCTGATATTTCTTAAATCCATTTTAATATCTAAACATGAAATATGCTTCTACCTGCCATCGAAGGGCTCAGGTGACATGATAAACCACAAAGCCGAAGGCAGAGTGGTTTGTAAATGTCAAAAGAACACTGAGGACCTAATTCACAAAGGGCCTCCGCACTGGAGGGCCCGCACTAGTGGGAAGTCTCCTGACTCGGGGCGGAATCTTCCCAATGAGAATTCTCATTACGGAGATTTCGCCCCGAGAACGGAAACTCCCCCATGGCTGCGGGGCCTGCGTCACGAATTCGGAGGCCCTCTGTGAATCAGGCTCTCAGATGGCAAAAATGACCATACTTTCCAGTATAAAAATGTATTTATTATGGCACATGTTTATTTTGCGGCAGTTAGTTTGAAAATTGTGTTTTTTGAAACTTAAATATTTATTGACCACAATAAGTCAAATACTGGCCTACAATATTCAGTTCTCTGTGGTAAAAGGAATAAAATTAACAAAATATTTAAATATGTAGCTAAGAATGTAGAATCTTAGGGGAAAAACCTTTTGCTCCCTTTAACAAGAACTCGCCACCTGTAGAAGGGATTAAAGGGCACTAATTCGAATTAGAAGTTTCAGGTTTTGTTTACCTTTCATGAATACAATGTTAAATAATTGACAATAGTAAAGCTCTGCAGAGTGGTTCGGTGTTGTCATTATAATGATTAAACCATATTTCAAAGGATACGTGAAAAATGTTTCATATTTGACGGTGGCATCTGAAATCATTTCCATATTTCACAGGTCCCTGTGAACCTGTGCGATGTGCATTTTGTGCAATAAAATATGACCAACTTGTAATATATAGCATGTATGCAATGCACAGAGTATAATATGTAATTTACTACCATTACTGAGTGTGGGAGGGTGCCATGACTCACGAGAGGCAAAGCCTTGAGTAAGTTAAGAGTCGCGTTCCCTCCCTCAACAAAGGTAGCAAATAACATTTTACACTCTGTGA
The DNA here is from genome assembly GCA_963921515.1 of Calotriton arnoldi. Taxonomy (NCBI): domain Eukaryota; kingdom Metazoa; phylum Chordata; class Amphibia; order Caudata; family Salamandridae; genus Calotriton; species Calotriton arnoldi. The sequence continues at coordinate 130,410 of CAWUFW010020512.1, forward strand.
ATCTCCATATATGATGTATCTCATGGTTTACTCATGTACGTTTTTAAAAGGTATTTCACAAAAAACGGAATGAAAGGAATTGTTGTTGTGTAGTACGGTAATTTTGATATTGTAGATGCCCTGTGACTATTCAAAAATGTGTTTCCATGTGTAAAATTATTGTAATTTGTGATGTTTTATGCAGTCATATTTGCTGTATTGTGGTAATAAACTCAGTAGCGGCTCCTCCGCTAAGGCGGAGGGGTGTCGCCCTTCTGCTCGTTGAACAGTGCAAAATAAAATGATAATAACAAGAAGTTATTATCATTTTACATATTCTTTGCGGGACTCCAGCCAGGTTGGGCGGGGCTGGGCTCGCTGCCGTCAGAGGGAGCACAAGTGGTTTGCACTCCCTCCCTAAGTGTGCATGACGGCTTGGCCGGCCCTCTGGGGTGACCAAAAAGTAATGCGCACTTGGCATGTGTTGCACAGCCCAGTGGAGAACATGCCCAGCTTCCCAGGTACTGGCTGAGTGGCCAAACAGGACTCAGACCAATCACGACGCTGCTCCTGCAGCATCGTGATCGGCTGGGAGAGTCAAGGAGCCTGGGTGCTTCTGGTGGCAGAGAGCGAGGACTGAGGAGAGACGTTCAGCGGCAGCGAAGAAGGTACTTTTTTTTTTTCCATGCCTCCCCTCTCCTGCCCACCACCCCCATACAGAGGCAGCCGCCACTGAATAAACTGGAATTTGGCCTTTGCACTCCAGTAATAAAAGTGTGAACATTAGTATAGTTGTTCCAAATGATGTGTTATGTGGTTTTAACTTCTGTGGCATACATTTACATGATACAAAGTAAGAGATAATAACCATGTACCTATGGTTACGTTTTTCTTTCCACTGAAAATATACTTTTTAGTTTGCTAATAACTTTGTTGCCATTTATCTAATTTGCCCACAATATCAATGTTCTTGTGGGCCAATCGATTTTCATTATTCCATTAGAATTCCTGGTGGTCATAAGTTATGTTTAGTATTTGTTTTTGCTCTCTGCACCTGCACTATGTTGAACTGAGTGACAACAAACTTGGCTTGAAACTAGAAATGAACTCAGAATTGGTCCTATTTGTAGTTTGGTGTAAATCTCTTCAGTCATTACTTAAGTATATGTGTTATAAGAAGTGTTATGCCGGTTTCAAAGGGTTACATTAATTCTATATTTAACCGTATCAGTGCTTAAATTGTAAACAAATAAGTGCCAGTGCTCTCCTTAGGAGGCCTCCACAGCTTACACCGTCCATTGCCTCTGCCGGTGTTGCCAGTGACAGTACCTACAAAACTACTAACAGGCACCCAGTTAAAAGTGTGACAATTCAGACTATTCCAGACCCCCAAAGCTATAAAAAATAGCTTGGGTGGCAGGTATTAGTTGTTTTTAATAGATACTAAATTAATAAACAATTTCTGTTCTGGTCATCTTTAAATTATACTAACAGCGCCACCATGTGGCAAATATCATACGTGCTGATGTTGACAATTAAAAGCTGGTGCAGAGCACTGGAAACCACCGGCTCAAATTAAGCACAGCGTTAGTTCTTGTACAGTAGGGCCTTGGTTTGTGGACCGTTCAAGCATCAAAATTTGTAAAATTAACTAACCCGAAAGGATGAAGGAACACCTTTTTTCTTTTTCCAGTAGCAGATCCTAAGACCCTCAAAGGTTCCATGAATTCAGACAATCTAATTAACTGACAGCAACAACATTTCTGTTGTTGCAGCTATTCCAGGATTAAAGGCATCAAAGCATATGTCCTGGAAAAGATGTCAGCTGTGCTTTAAAGGAGCATATCTGACCATCAGTTTGAATGGGAGATATTGACCCCCAATAATGAAATTTGTCTCAGTTTTTGCCATGATGTTCTAAGCCCTAGGTTTGAGGACCCAGAATCAGGACCTCAAATATTTTAATCTGTAAGGGGTTGAGTTATTGCTTTCATGGGAAGGGTGTGAATTATGGTTTGTGTAGCAGACCATAAGTGACAAATATGTGAGTCTTTTAAGTTTTGATTTGGGAACATACCATCACTTTCACTATGTTTTTCAGTGAATTTCTCATAATTGTTCCCAAGAGAGTGTCATACCCTTTACACTAACTGAAAATTAACTTTATTTTAACTTTGTTTTTTCAATGAATTTCATTTTTTTTTACAACAAACATTACCCATTGTACGTAGGGCTTCTGCACTTGCATCCATCTCCCATCTTGGTAGACCTTTAACCATGCATGGCAGTATTAGAGTCAGGGCCTGACCTCCGGCAAGTTCCTGGATCCAATAATCCATAACCCTCTGTGCATAGTCAACCCTCTGTGCATAGTCATCCCTCTATGCATAATCATGCATAGAGGGTGCTGGATTCTTGGATCCAGGACCCGGCCAGAGGTCATGCCCTTACTCTAATACTGTCCATACGCGGCAGGAGTTCAATACAGGTACTGGCCTTCCACTCAATGACCCTTGCGGTGGCATGCAGATCCAGGCCTGCAGCCAGGTCCTATTGCCATCTGTCTCTGCACCCCAGTGGTTGGGAGTATGGACTGTAGCTAGTGCCTGCACCCAACTGCCCCTGCAAAAGTACCTCCATACATCAAATGGTTGTGATAAGAGTTTGACACACCAGAATTCTCCTCAACATATCCAAGATCATCAGTGGCTGGCCATATACTAAGGGAGGGATGGTGTTGGAAAATGGCCTTCGCTGAAGGGTCACCCCAAACATTTTGCCTTCCTCCTCCTCTTTTTGCTGAACTCTTTTTGTTGGCCTTGGGACTCTGAGCACTTTACCACTGCTAACCAGTGCTAAAGTGCATGTTCTTCGCCCCTAAACATGATGACATTGGTGTATACATGATTGGCATATTTGTTGTACTGGTAAGTCCGTTCTAAAGTGGTGTACATAGCATGTGTATTTGTAAAGCTCACGTTCACCCAAGGGTATCTTGTTGATGAATAACAGATGTTTATATCATATACCCATGGCCTGTACTTCAAATGCTACCAGTGAGCTGCAGCACTGATTGAGCCACCCACAGAAGTAGCCTTTCGAAAACCTGTCTCAGGCCTGCCACTGCAGTGTCTGTGTGTGCAGTTTACTGCCACTTCGGCATGGCAATTAAAATTACTTGCAAGCCTTAAACTCCCCTTTTATTTCATAAGGTAGGTTCTAAGCAACCCTAAGGGCAGGGTGCCATGTAACGAAAAGGTAGGACATGTAGTTGTATGTTTTGCATGTCCTGGTAGTGACAAACAGCCTATTTAGTTTTTCACTACTATGAGGCCTACCCCTCTCACAAGCCAGATTTGGGGATTCCTTAATACACTTTTTTTTAAAAAATATCTTTTAATTAACATTTAGTTTCAACATAATCAACTGTTGCGGTGGATCAGGTCTCAATGCCAGTACATTACAGCAGTTCAATGATTCAGAGGCACATTCAATAAACTGCTATAGTTACACATTGAATTTCAATCATACAATACAGTTTGGTTCCGGGAATCGACTCTATGCGGCTGAACTGGTGCGCTATCTCACTAGGCGGCCCGATCTTGTTGCCTATTACCATTCTCTGTTAAATCTGGACCCTACACTACTTCTCGTCCTCTTCCCGACGAGGGGAGCTGGGGGGGCTGGCACAACCCACCATGCGCCTCATTCCACCTGCTCCAGACCTTGATCCACTTCCCGGGGCAGCTCCTGCTAGAGTATGCCGTCTTTTCTGCTATCATGCATATGTCCATATCTGCCTCCCAGTCTCTGAGGCATTTCTTTTAGCAACAATCAGACCCAATGTCATCCAGAGTTTCCCCATCGCTGTGAGTGTCACTACTTCCCAAATATTTAGGAGGCACCATTTTGGCGTTGGGGCTATCTCCGTCTCCCATACCTCATTCATTTTGGTAACTACTGCTTTCCAGTAAGGCTGTATAGCCGGGCAGTCCCCCATGATATGGAAGAAAGTTCCTCTCTGGTTACACCCTCGACGGCAATTCTCCGTTTCTAGTCTACCCATTTTTTGAACTGTTGTGCAGGCGTAATAAACCCTATGTAGCGTCTTGAGCTGGATAAGATTAAACCCCGCCTTAACTGCTACTTCTCTTGGTGAGGCTAACGCCTCCATCCACTCATCCAGTGCCCATTTTTCTAGCAGCTGTAGGAGTGTGTCTGGCATATATCAATAGATCAGCGTTTAAATACACGTTGCATTCAACACGCCGCTTACTTCCGCCTTATCTCTGAGACGCTGTCATGGTCGGCACGGCGCTCGGCATGTTGACTGGCTCGTAGCTCCGAGCAGGTAGGGACTATTCCGTCTCGCTTTTACCTTATTTTTCTAGGCTTAAGAATTGTATCATTTGATTCTCGTCATACAGATGTTATTTGTACAATTTGTTGAAAACCAATAAAGATCATTTTAAAAAAAAAGAATTGTATTATTTTATCAGCGCCCGTGTGACTCATGGCCTTACCTTTACTTTTTCTTTATTTCAGTCACGTTTTTCTTCTCGAGTGACTGTTCATGCATTAATTTGTCTCTGTGAGAGCAATTTGATTCTTCTCAAATATCTATTTCAAGTGTATATTGATATACACTATTTGTGAGTATACAACCACTTTATTTGTTTTTAGTTTTTTATATTTTTTTGCTTTAATAGATTGGGTATGTCTTTTACTGATTGGATTTTTGTCGTTTTGGTCTTATTTTGCTCAGATAAATATTCTCTATTTTTCTAAACCTGTCTTTTTGTGGTGTATTCATTTTGCTACTGTGTGTATGTGTTGCACAAACACTTTACACATAGCCTCTGTTAGACCTGGCACCATTGGCGTGGGTCTCCCCTGCATTTTTTGCCTTTGCCTCCTGTGTTTTTGTTGTGTGTTGGGCTCCGTTTTGCTGGTCTAGATGCTTTGGGCACTTTGCCACTGCTGTTCAGTGCCAAAGTGCAAGTGCTCCCTTTGTAAATTGTTTTTATGGATAAGGGATTCCATGATTGGCATATTTGATTTACTTGTCAGACCCTAGTATAGTGCACTGTGTGTGCCCAGGGCCTGTAAATCAAATGCTGCTAGTGGGCTGCAGCACTGATTTTGCCTCCCACAGAAGCTGCCTGTAAAATGTAACTCTGGCCTGCCATTGCAGAGCCTGTGTGCAGTCTGGGACTGCCATGTCGACTTGGCAAGTGCACACATTTGCCAGTCCCTAAACCTTCCCTTTTCTACATATTAGTCACCCCTAAGGTAGGCCCAAGGTACCCCTGTGGCAGGGTGCATTGTATGTGAAAGGTAGGACATGCCCCAATGTGGGTGGCATGTCCTGATATTGAAATACTGGCAATTTAGTTTTTCACTATTGCAAGGCTACCTGTTCCCATAGGACAGAATGGGGAGTTTGTTTATAACATCTTATAAACATAACTGGCCCTAGGAACAAGGTAGAAAAATAAAGTTTAGTTGCCTGAACTCAGAATGTTAAAATGCATCTTTTAGTGAGGGTGATTTTTACATTCTGTGTTTAAAAATACCACTTTTAGAAAGTAGGTATTTTCTTGCCTAACCATCCAGTGTGCCTCTGCTAGGTTTGTGTATTGGATGTCTGGCTTTTGGATGACAGGGGATGGAGAGGGGCAGCGGCTCCAGAAGTCTGATGAGTCAGGGCTGGGCTGAATAGACATGGGCTGCATTTAGAGTAGGGGGAGGAGATTTCCTTTCACCTGAATGGGCCTGGTCTGCCTTTAACAATGCTGTCTCCACCTCCTGCCGGGAAGCTGCAGCAGTGAGGACAGAACTGGTTTTGGCTGGGTACAGACACTCTCTGCCTTCAGAGGACAAAGGATTTGTGTGTATAAAAAGAGGGGCCCAGACCCCCAACTTTTAGATCACTTCTGGGAAATCAAGAGGAACCTTTGCCGAGGAGAAGAGCCAGGTAAGCTGAGGAGAAATACTGCCCCTGTGCTGTTTGCTGTCTGGGGTTGGCCTACAGTGGCTGCTTGCTGCCAAGGAAAGGAGAAAAAGTACTTTTCTGTTTGCTTTGTCACTTGCTTGAAGAAAAGATCTCCAAGGGCTTGAAACTGAGCTTGCCTCCTGTTCTGAAGTCTCAGGGACACAAAGACTTCACCACCAGCTCCCCTGAATTTCCTTGCTGGGAATTCCAACCTGCAAAGAGGTGCCTGCTGCTGTTTAGGACCTCTAGAGACTGTTTGTCGCTGGGAGCTGGAAAATCGACGCAACATCGAAGAAGCGTGTCGCATCCGCACCTGTTTCCTACGCATCGCTGAAGAAACCGTCGCAATGCCTGCCGCGGCTCGAGAAATCACCGCACGACGCATCAGGTGCAACGATCTCCGAAGTCCGAGATCACCGCACCGATCCTGACGCAAGCCTGCTGTGCGGCTGCACGAAACCACGCATCGTACCGGATCGATGCATCGCATCGAAGCGCCAAGACTGTCGCATCATTGGGGGACGCAGTAAGAAACCGACGCATCAACTCCCCATGCAGTAAGAAACCGACGCATCACCTCCTCTCCGGTAAGGAACCGACGCATCACCTCCCCTGCGCTGCAGTAAGGAACCGACGCATCACCTTCCCTGCGGCCATTTTGTTTGTTTTGTGTGACGCATATAAGGTACTTTGTGAGAAAATTGTTGCATTTACAACTTGCATTGAAGTGAACTATTTCTTCCATTTGAAAGCCTTAGTTTTGATACTGTATTATGTATTTTTGTCGTTTGGTCTTGTTTTGATTTGGATAAAGATTACTTATTTTTCTAAACTGGTGTGGTGTCCATTTGTAGTGTTTTCACTGTTTTACTGTATGTGTTCACAAATGCTTTACAGACTGCCTCTGAGATAAGCCTGTCTGCTCATGCCCAGCTACCAAGGGGGTGAGCAGGGGTTATTTTAGGAGTGTATCCCCCTTACCCTGACTAGAAGCAAGGATCCCTATTTGGACAAAGGTACCTACCTCTGCCAACTAGAGACCCCCATTTCTAACAGCCTCTTTAGATAAGCCTGACTGCTCTGTGCCAAGCTACCAGAGGGTGAACACAGGTTATCTTTTAGTGTGTATCTAGCTTACCCTGACTACAGTGGTGGTTCCTGCCTGGCGTAGATGCATACTTCAGCCAATCAGGAATCCCATTTGTAACATTGGTGGCAGTGGTGGAACAGACTTATGTTTGTGCAATACCAAATATTAACTCATTGTTCAATGCAACTCTATACTTAGACCAATTCAAGCCTTTTTCAATTCTCCCTGTTCTGACATCTTTTGATTTTCCAAAGTCCTTTTGTCCTAGTCCATTTGTCTCTGGAATGCCTGTTGTCCTGCCTGGCACTATGGAATTTGAGCTGGCCAATGTGAAGACATACACAGTGGCCCAGTTCAAGGGGTTCTGCCAGCAGAGAGGGATGTTCCACAAGGGAAACACCAAGAAGGCAGAGCTTCAGAAAACCTTGAGAGCATGGGCAGCAGCCCACCCAGAAGGAGAAGTGGATAAGGGAGGATGGATCTATGTCGGAGGAAGGATTGTCTTGCAGCCTACAGAGGGAGGTAGCTATTTTCTCACAGGACTGGAAGTCTACTTAAGATAAAGCAGCAGTGTGACATCAAAGAAGCTGTCCCCAGAGGAGCTGGCACACAGGAGGGAGGAGAGCAAACTAAAGCTAGAGCTTGCCAAGATGGAGAAGGACAAGGATCAGATCCTTGCCCTTGATAAGCTTGTGAACTAGCATGCTCTAGAGGAGAAGAGGCTAGCCATGGAGGAAAGGAATATGGCCCAAGAGCTAAGGTGGCCAGGGTGGCGGTTGCATCCTAATCAGTAGTGCGGGACCGCTGCACGTCTGGCGGCTGGTCCCAGCACCGCTAGGGTGGCGGGCGGACGAGAGTCCGCCCGCCATCCTAATGAGGCCCTTAATGTTTTGATGCTCTGACTTTGAGCGTCAAATGTTCTTAATGCAATGGAGAATTTTGTTGCTCTGGGAAACAATCGATTTCTGAAATACAACCTGGAATTTTAAATGAAAAAGAACAACGTGTGAGGTGTACAATACTGCTCCTGCACTTGCATGGACTCAAAAGCGGGTTTGTTTGACTTGAACAAGTGCATGAATAAACACTGACGAGTTTCCGTGAAGCCTAGGAGAACGCATGCTTAATAAAAATATTGCTTCCTTACTGAAAACTTTGCAAAGCTACTGGTAACAGATCACTTCTCCACAAAGCCATTTGTGCCCTCCGGCACTTCCTGTCTTCACAAGCCAGTTTATTGGTGCCAAACTAGGGAAGGGAAACTGACGGGGTCGAGGAGCTTTCCGGTCCTTACTGTTGAGGATATACAAAAGCTCCAAAACAATCAACTTTCAGAAAGTCTTTATTACACCTTGAAAAAAAACATAGGGGCTATATTTATGAGCCCAGTTGCGACGCATTTGCACCACGCAATGTGGCGCATGCGCAACTCAAGAATGAGTTTTAGGAAGTCACAAAAGGCCACTTTGAGTGGCCCTGAGTGGCTTCATAAATCTGGAATAACGCAGCGCAGTGCATATCGCTGAGTTGCGTTACTCTGCCCTGGGAAAGCATTCAGTGGACGCTGTGTGGGTTTTCAAACGCAACTCCCATGGATTTTGATGCTTTCCCAGCTTTATCAGAACTAGTAAACCTGGAAATGCGCCAAAATGCTACGCCTTCCCAGGGGAGGCGTAACGAGGAGAAATATCTTCATTTCTCCGTGGTACTTCCTCTTTCTATATGTGCTGCATTCTGCAGCACACATAGATAGAGGAATGTGCCTCTCAGGATTGCTTTTGTGTAGGAAGGTGCCCCTTCCTGCACATATACAATCCTGCATGCAATGGAGGCACCCTTTCCTGTGGTGCAAGGGTACCAGCATTGGCTCTAGGCAGCCAAAAGGGCACCAGCGCAGGGATCTGGACAGGAATGCGCCGTATTCTTTTAAATGCGGCACATTCCTGCCCTTTCCCTGTCACGTAGCGCAGCAAGGTGACTTGCTGCACTGAGCTACTTTCTTGAACCTATGCCCCCTAGTTCCTACTGAAAAGAAACACCACAATTATGTCATTGCGGCTCTAAAGACACCTGTGGCAAAATGTAAAGTATCGTCATTATTCAAATCAAATCCTTAATATGTTACAGAAGTATTTTGATGATTTTGATTATGAGGTGATCGGGTAGCAGCTCTACAGATCTCTTGCAGCTGCACTCCTGTAGATTTTACCCAAAATGTGGACACTCTCGTAGACTTCCCTTGGAGACATTCAGGAAGCACACACTCAGCAGAGACATATGCCAAAGAGTTGGCCTACTTCACCAACATGCTCAAAGTCTCGGTGGCCACCTTCTTACCCTTATTTGCTGCCCCATGAGTAACAAAGCATTAAATAGAAGTAAATCCTTTGTTCTGGCGAGATAAACCATTGAAGCCCTTTTCACATCCAAGGATTCAGACAATGCCCATACCCATTATCTGGAACTACTGGCAGCACAATCTCTTGAGAACAATGAAACGGTTTCTGCACCTTTGGCCTGAACCTGGGACAGGTCAAAAATTAATTATATCAACGAGGAACTTTAAGTATGGAAAATTAATAACCAATGCCCTCAGTTCCCCTGACCATCTTGCTAAAGTGATTGCAAACAGAAAGGCAATGTTTGCAGATACCTAGGTCATATCTGCAGACTTCAAAGGCTCAAATGCTTTTTCCTGCAACCCCTTAAGCACTATGGGCGAATCCCATGTAGCTGAGGGAGAATGAACCACTGGCCTCTTTAACCGAAAACTCAAACTCTTTACTAGTTAGAACACCAAAAGAATAATGTTATCAGCAGTACCACCTGGCTCTCTACAATCCTTATTTGGTGCCTACTGCCTAGCAGCCTGTAAAGGGAGAGACCCCACACATATTTTCAATGTCTAGCATACACTGCCAGAGTGGATACTTTCTTACATGCTTGAATATCCAAAGCGAGCTTCTTTGAACATCCTAAACCCTGCAAAACCTGCTGTTCAACCTTCAAACTGTGAGATTCAAAGTTGACAACTGTAACAATGTCTGCAGCGGAGAAGGACGGAGTGGAAGGTGAAAGAACTAACTCTGTGCCAACTGTCATTGCAGTGGAAACCAATCCCCCCTGGGCCTAAGCCCTGAAATGCCTTACTGCTCAGGTGAAAAGAGAAGGAAGTCGGCAGGTTGTGACTCAACCTGTCTGCTAGCCAGTTCCCCTCCCCTGGAATTTACATTGCCCTTAAATCTAGAAGATTGAATTCTGCCCATGAGAAAATCTGCATGGACAATCTGCCAACTCCTTGTTTCTTGTGCCCACTTGCCTGAAGAAGTAGGCCTTTGCAACCTAGTTGTCTGTTCTCACTAGAACTACCAACTCTTCTACCTGAGGGGGTACCTCTGAAGGGCACATCAAACTGCATTTAGCTCCTTCCCATTTGACGAGTTTACGCTTTCTTCATCTGACCACTCTCCCTTTGCCTGAAGCCCATCTAGAGTAGTGCTCCAGTCTCTTACATCTGAAGTAAGCACCTTTGGAAGCTGAAAAAGTACCCCCTTTTTAGGTCTGGAGTTAGCCAAGACCTTTTGATTTTACTAAAATTATATGTATAATATACTTACATATAAGGGCATTAAGCCACCTCTCTTCATCCATTGGTCTTTTTTTGTGTCATTCACATATTTCTTCCCTACACTACAGCATACAGCATATAGTAATATGTCAGCCTACTTCCGCCACTGGCTAATTTCACTTTGAGTGACTGCATTTAGCCCTTTCACAAGGCGAACATCTGCATCCAAGGCCATTCAATTCAGTGGCAATGTTTTCATTTTTACTTTATTATTTCTTTAGTGTTGCGTTTGTTTGTAGAGCCTCATGTGATAGCAGGACACTTTCTACCAGATGAAAGCACAGGACACATTCCATCTTTATCAGCTCCTGTCTCCTGCCAATTGTGTTGTACATTCCATTTGAAGTGTCCTTTGTTTATCTGACTGCTGCTTTTTCACTGAATATAAGAGGGTACACTTTCTTTGCAACCTTATCTGTCTGCCATTACTTCTTTCTTTCTTTCTTTCTTTCTTTCTTTCTTTCTTTCTTTTCTTCTTTCTTTCTTTTTTCTTTCTACCTTCCTTTCTTCTTCCTTCCTTCCTTTCTTCTTTCTTCCTTCTTTCTTTAATTTTCTTGCTTCTTTCCTCTTTCTTTTTTCTATTTTCTTTTGTTCTAGTCTTTTTCTTTCTTTTCTTGTTCTTCCTTTCTTTCAATTTTCTTTTTGTATTCCATTTTTCTTATTTGTTTGTTTCTGTCTTTCTTTCTTCCTTTCTTCTCTTTTTTCTTTCCTTCCTTTCCTTATTTTTTCCTTTTTGTCTTTCTTGACTTTCTTTATTTCTTGTCTTCCTAGTTCTTTCTTGGCTTCCTCTTTCATCCTTTCCCTTCTTTCTTTCTTTCTTTTTTTCTTTCTTTCTTTCTTTCCTCTTTTTTCTTTCTTTCTTTTTCTTGCTTTCTTTCTTTCCCTTTCTTTCTTTCTTTCTTTCTTTCTTTCTTTCCTCCCTCTTTCTTGTCTTTCTCTTTCTTTCTTGCCTTCCTCTTTCTTTCTTTCTTGCCTTCCTCTTTCTTTCTTGCTTTCATTCTCACCTTCTGTACAAAACGCAAGAGTCTGGTAGCCTCTGACAGCCTGATTAGCTTTTTTAAGTCTGTGTTAGCCAACACCTTTTGATTTTAATAAAACTATGTGTATAATATAGTGACTTATAGGGGTTTGCAGCCGCAATTTGTCTGTTAGTCTGGGGTTCTGTCATTCACATTTTGCTCCACCCACTCCAGCATGCATCAAACTGCAAAGTGTCAGCCCACTTCAGCCATTGACTGACTTCACTATGAGTTTAGTGGGTTTTTTTAAGTTGAGTATTCGCTGTTTCCTAAATTGGAGCTGACTTCAGGCTGTCCGGGTGGATATAGGAATAACATTCCAGATCCTTTGGGCATTGACGGGAAAGGCTTTTTTCTTGTTTTTTTTCTCTTTTTAGCACATCTTCTTCTTCCATTTGAAGGTGTCCTTGCTGCGGGTGTGTGGAGAGTCACTGGAGATGGGAAGCTTTTCATCCAAGAAGGCAGGGGTGCCAGTACTATTGTGAAAAACTACCCAAAAGAAGCATAGCACTGCACAAGGCCAATGACAAGAAGAAAGTCGAGGAGTGATGGGAAAGGTATCTGGTTTATGAACTGTTAACTCATTGTGAAGGTTTTGCAGATAATGAAGCTGAGCTTGAAGATGGTGCGGGCCATAAAGGAGGACCTGTGGAGTTCCATCATGGTGTTATGATATGGTCATATTTCTTCATGCTCTAAAAAGGTGTGCTGCAGCATGTAGAATGCCCGTAAGGGGGCCAGTGTGTATTATAATTCCAAGATGGTTTCCCAGATACCCAGTGCTAGATAGGATATGTGCAAAAAAAGATATGAAAGCAGATATAACAGTTTAAAATAGCTTGACTTCTATTATAGGCATCACCCTAGTCATCAAAAAATATCAGAAACTACCAGAATACAATCATATGTAGGCTAAAATGATTTAATGTCATGTGCCATGAGCCATGGCTACAACACCTCTATCAACATCCTCTGAAGCCTTTAAATATTCTGATATTAATAATTAGTATACTGTCTGGTAGGCATTCAACATGTCCAGTGACATCATATAATTGTATTGCAATTAAAGGGATAAGATGCTGGAGAGTCTCCATTTTGAATGGTATGTGCTCTATAAATTTCTTAAGGTGTTTTAGGTCTATCACCATTGCTTTGGACACCAAGAACACTAAGGAATATACTCCCTGTGCCCTCTGAGACAAAGGAACAACCATTACCCCCCTGGACAGACTAGAGGTAACAGGAGGGCCTGTTGGCCCGCAAGGACCCTCTGCGGCCAAGGGGACTTCATCCCCCAGCCAGCAGTGCGCCAGGAGGCGCGTTTGCAAAGTGGAGGAGAAAGGGGGCTGGGCTGCTGAAGACTTCTCAACAATCCTGCTGTGTGGGACTTACTGGAGGTAACAGGAGGGCTTGTTGGCCCTCAAGGACCCTCTGGAGCCAAGAAGACTTCATCCGCAGCCAGCAGTTCTCCAGGAGGTGCGTTTGCACAGTAAGTGCCCTCTGAAGACCTCTCAGCAATCCGGCTGTGTGGGTCTTACTGGAGGTAACAGGAGGGCTTGTTGGCCCCCCAGGACCCTCTGGAGCCAAGAGGACTTTATCCCCAACCATCAGTGTGCCTGGAGGTGCATTTGCAGAGTGGTGGAGAAAGGGGGCGTGTCCTCCGTAGACCTCTAAGCAATCACACTGTGTGGGGTTACTTGAGGTAATAAGAGGAGCTGTTGGCCCCCAAGGACACTCTTGTGGGACAACTACCCCTCCTGTTAGCTTCAGTAAGTCCCACACTGCGGGATTGCTGAGAGGTCTTTGTGGCCCGCCCTCTTTTTCTACCACTCTGCAAACACGCCTCCTGGTGCACTACTAGTTGGGGGATGAAGTCCCCTTGGCTGCTGAGGGTCCTTGGGGGCGAACAACCCCTACTGTTCCCTCCAGTAAGTCCCACACAGCGGGATTGCTAAGAGGTCTTTGGGGGCCACACCCCCTTTCTCCACCACTCTGCAAACATGTCTCCTGGAGCACCACTGGTTGGGGAATGAAGTCCTTTTGGATGCTGAGGGACCTTGAGGGCCAAGAAGCCCTCCTGGTACTTTCTGTAAGTTCTACACAGTGGGATTCCTGAGAGCTGGTTAGAGGCCCCTTCCCCTTTATCCACCACTCTACAAACGCCATTACTACTTAAAAAACATGGACATTCACTGAAAAAACAAAAGCTTACAGGGACGTTATAGTTAGAAAATGGATTTAAAAAAAACCTTAGAAATTCACTGAAAAAGACAAAGGTTACAGGGGCGTTATACTTAGGTTCAGGTTTCACTGGTACAAAACCAGTGAAATTCAACAGTCTCAGCTGAGCTAACTATAACTCACACCCCCTCAATGCACTGCTTATGACCTCACATATTATATCACTCATGACATGGTCTTTGACATCACTGATGACATCTCAAATGACATCACTGATGACATCATCCACAAAATCACTAACGCACCCACTTGCACCCCATAGAACCTTTAATACACCAATTCACAGACCCATACCAGTACTTACACACCCACTCACTGATTCATAAATCTACACACACATCCACTCACTCAGCCACTCACTCACTAATACAGCCACTGACATATCCACTCATACACCCATACAACCACTCACATACTGAGTCAGTCACCCATAGAGCTATTCACACACCTACTCTCTCAACCATATAGTCATTCACACAGCCGCTTACTCACCCATACAGTTACACACACCCACTTACTTATACCGATACTAACACATACTCACTCACTTATACAGTCAGTGACACAAGCACACACTCACCCATACAGCCACTCTAACATTCACCCAATCACCCATACAGTCACTCATATACCCCATCACTCACCTATACTGCCTTTCACCTACCCAGTTACTCACCCATATACCACTGACACATCCACTCAGCCACACACACACTCACTAACCCTTACAGCCACTGACTCACCCACTCACTCATCTATACAGGCAGTCACCCACCCACACAGACACTCGCACACCCATACAGGTACTCAGACAACCAATCAATCACCCATACAGGCACTCATGTACCCACTCACACACCAATACAACCACTTAGACACCAACTGACAGACTGATGCAAACATTCACACATCCAGTCACTCCCCCATACATGTATTGAGACACCTAATCACGTACTTATACAATCAGTATCACACCCACTAAATCATCCATACAGGCACTTATACACCCACTGATTCACCAATACACCTTGGTATATATATTTAACACTCATTAACATTTTAAAAACAGTCACAGTCACTGGATGATATCATCAGTGATGTCATCCGTGATGTCATTTGAGATGTCATCAGCGATGTCATCAGTGATATCACTGACTATGGGGCCCATTACGATACCCGGCGTAAATAAATCCGCCAGGCATGGAAGCGGCAAAAATCCGCCCGCACACACCGCCTGAACACCGACCACGCCATTACGATTACACAAACCGAATACCGCCATCGGCGGAAAAAGCACACAAAATACCGCCCGCCAACGTCCAAGTCGGGAGACAAACCGCCCGCCACGGACGGAAACACGCACGACAACACAAAACCGCCCGCCCTCACGGCCGACACACCGCACGTGAGATTACGATCGCACCGACATGAGCGCGGAAAAACCACAAATATACCGCCCGCCAGCGCAAACAACGCCGATGAGAAACGACACGGCAGAAGCCATGGCGCCCACGAACCTGCACAGAAACCATCCGCACACAAAACCAATAGCACACAACATGGCCAACAAGTCCACACAGCAAGGCACGCACAAATACACAAGCACAGTACATATCCCGAAAACACCCCCCGGACAAACAAAAAATACAAAGGCCAGAACCCCAGACACAACACACCTGAAAACAACAGACCATGAGGACACACCCACATAGGTGAGTACAAAAGCAGCACTCCCACAGACCACAACCCCTTGCTACATTGCAAACCAGAGAGGAGAGGAGAGGACACAGTGACACAGCAAGGACAGCAGCACACCACAGAAACGCACACATCACAACCACCACCACCACCAAACACCACCACCACCACCACCACCAAACACCGGCACCACAAACCCCCTGCACATTACACAACACACACCGCACCAGCACCACAAACACCATGGCACCACAAAGGATGCCCAAGTTCACGCCCATGGAGCTGACGGTCATGGTCGACGAGATCATCAAGGTGTACCCACAAATCTATGGGAACATGGTCCAGCACACACCACTAGCCACCAGAAACAGAATGTGGAACCGGATCGTAGACCAGGTCAATGCAGTCGGGACCCTGCCCAGGAACAGAGTCGAGATTAACAAACGTTGGAATGACGTCAAGAGCCTGGTCAAGAAGAAGGAGGGCAAAAACAGAGAGCTGGCTGCCGTCACTGGCGGAGGGAATCCCGCGCTCTTTAAGACCTTCAAAGCGTGGGAGGAGAAGGTGCGAGTCGTAATCCATCCGGAGATCCTCGCCGGATTAGCAGGGGGAGTGGAGGCTGGTAAGTACAAACTAATGTATACCAGCACACCGCTATGTAGTCACATGCACTACCACCATGCCACAGCTCCCAGGGACAAACACCCCCATGTCCAGCACACAATACACAACACATCACACACACATGCAACAGACACCACCACACACAGCCCAAACCGAACAACTGCAAGATGCGTGGGGACATGTGTACACTAAGCCAGCCACGTAACCACCAACAGGTCCCCAAATATGCCAGAAGCGCCACAACGAGCACCCACCACACCCATGTGTCCGCCACAGCTGCACCAACCGACAAGTAACAGGTAAGTGGCAGGAACGCAAAGTGCAGTGGGTGGGACGGTGGACAGCCCAAGTACAACACACACCAGGCCCCAGTCCCACAGCACAGCAAGGAGGAGCATCCCCCACACCCCACACCCACGTGTCAGCCACCGCAGTGCACAACGACAGCCGAAGGGCAGACATCACGGTCCACAGCAATCGGTGTCAGTGGGTATCCAGCCACCCCCACGACCCACAACACCCTCCCACCCCCACAGACCTGCAACATGGAGCACCCCCCGCGTAGAGCCATGTGGCATCCAGTACAGTGCACGCACGAACAACTTGCAGGTGGGAAACTGGACAGGGCCGGATTACTGGAGGCATGAGGACCGTAACACGACCAACACTTGGGACATGTCACGTAGCAGACGAACACGCAGCACCGCCCACCGTCACGAACAAGTGAACAATGTGCACACGGACATGAACAACAGACTCACACCCCACATGACCCATCACATACATAGCAACACCCAAGGAGCCACGTCTGCATGCACAAGCCACACTGAATATAGTACCACACGGCAGCCACTGTGCAACTCATCACACACAACCGAAACACCATTGAAGTCCTGTCCATGTAGCCCCAACTGCCTGTCAACCACACACCCCACAACTACGCCTATGTAAGACAAACAACACTAGACGCAACAGAGCGGAACAACATAAATGCACACGAACACCACTGAACCCATCAAACACACAGACACACCATGCACAAACAACATACCATCCATCCCATCCGTCAGCCCCAGTCTCATGAAAGGCATGTCATCCGCACAGCTGCCACACATACAGCAGTCACGCTAAGATACATGCCCATTACCAACCATGTGCCAGAAGTCAATGAAGTGCACGACACACTGTGAGCAACAACACACAACATGGGCCACACCCCCCCGAGCACTGCAGTGATGCACATGGCACAGGGCAGCACGCACACCAAGGAGATGGGACAACTGCAATACGTTGGCTGGCACACAACCATCACTCACTCATAACGATGCGTCCAATGCCATGTCCAGTAATCACAACAGACAGCAAATATGCAGGCCATGTCAAGCATGCACACACCTCAAACCATGCACTGTCGTGCTGCCACAACACATGTCACGTTCGGCACCCATGGCTCACAGCATGTACCCCAAAAGCATATCTCCACCCAAATGCGAATCTGGGGCATGGCCCCCATGTTGCCATATGCGTTCCTAAGCGTACCATTTGAACCCCAAAAGCAGATTCCCTCCCAAATGCGAATCCGGGGCATGGCCCCCATGTTGCCATATGCGTTCCTAAGCGTTCCATTTGAACCCCAAAAGCAGATTCCCTCCCAAATGCGAATCCGGGCATGGCCCCCATGTTGCCATATGCGTTCCTAAGCGTACCATTTGAACCCCAAAAGCAGATTCCCTCCCAAATGCGAATCCGGGGCATGGCCCCCATGTTGCCATATGCGTTCCTAAGCGTTCCATTTGAACCCCAAAAGCAGATTACCTCCCAAATGCGAATCCAGGGCATGGCCCCCATGTTGCCATATGCGTTCCTAAGCGTTCCATTTGAACCCCAAAAGCATATCCCCACCCAAATGCGAATCTGGGGCATGGCCCCCATGTTGCCATATGCGTTCCTAAGCGTTCCATTTGAACCCCAAAAGCAAAGTACAAACCAGACCCAGGATGGGCCAGGAGCCCGCATACACCAGAGTCACAATAAGTAGGGGCACAGCAACACACCCATCGGCATGGCCAATCCGTCCCATGCCACATGTGCACAGCACACAGTCCCATTGCCAAGCACACACAACTACAGATGCCACAGCCACACACACGCCTCCGGGAAACCCATGTACGAGATTGCACGAACTGTCAATGTCAGACGACAAATACATACTTCGCCAGGTGCAACACAATAACTAATCTCATTCTCTCCACAGGTGACGAACTGCTGGATGCTGGGGATGGAGCCAGCAGCCAGCACAGCCAGCCTACAAGCCCCCAACGAGGACACACGGATCTGGAGGATCTGTCCTCCTCTTCGGACACGGACAACCAAGCAGGCCCATCTGGTGTGGCAGGGCCCAGCCGCTCCCCAGGACCCCTCCTACCCACCAACCCATCATCCAGGGCTGCTGAACATTCACAGCCCCTGCTGCCACTGTCGTTGCGGCCACACCCACAGTCATTGTGACCACTGCCGCAACCGCCACCATCGCCGCACCGACCACCACCGCCGCCACCACCGCCACGTCTCCACTGGCA